>VCJL01001622.1:23188-33882 GCA_024139405.1 Backusella mclennaniae | reverse complement strand
AAAAAAAAAAAAAAAAAAAAAAAAAAACATTTATTTTCAACTTATACAAAAACAAAAAAAAAAAGGCTGCATAATAAAATTGAGACGTCACAGAATGTTAATTTAGTATAATTGTTATATGAATGTTTTTCTTATTATTCAATGTGCTTTCTAATACGTTTACAGAATTCACCCATAGACACTGATTTAGGAATACTCGACTATTAAAATAAAAATGTAAATAAAAATGTAAATAAAAATAAAAATAAAAGATAATTACCAGATCAAGCGACTCCAACTTTGTCAAAAGAGGCTCCAGCATGTAGCTAGAGGTCTTCAACTGACTGATAACGGTAGTAGAAGGCTGGAACAGTGTTTGTTGACTGAACTGAACGGAATTGCTCCAAGTAGGGTCACAGGGGCTTATGTCCTGATTTGTGGAAGTGGGCATGGGCTGTACATAAAACTCAATGTGGCGCCATAAAAGAGAAAGTGTTGTTTGTGTAATGAAGAGATAATTGGAAAGTTCCTTTCGCTTTAACTTCTTGCGAGTCTGTATCTCGGTTGCCAGAACTTGGTTTTGCTGGGTAGGATTTAGACTATCGTATTTGATATCGAGTCCACCAGGGATGGCAGTACTTGCAATCTTTCGGATTTCTTCATACTTTAAGGATCCTTCGTTGCCCGTTTGTGACGATAGGACTTTGTATTCTGCAATTGCATTCTGTAAGCGTTTACTGTAGTATGAAAGAGAGACGATGAGGGTGGTGAGTGAGGGTGCCCTTGATGAAGCTATGAAAGCAAACTCGGTTAATATGATGGAAACGAGTTTTAGATCATAAATCCACTTTACCATTTTGAAAAGACGTTGGGCTAAGTTCTTGATCTACGTCAAGCGCGTTTGTAAAAATGGGACGGAAAGAGCCTGCTGGGCCTAAATAAATACATTAGAATGACCATCATTATTATCAAGCATGTTGTCATTATATCAAGTTACCATTGTTGTATATCGCATTCTGTGCATATGCCAATAAACTCTTTGTGATGTCGATAATATACTTGTCGGCTTTTACAGCCAATTTTGTAGTCACATCTGTGTCATTCACTGTAGCTAGATGGACCATATCTCGTCAATTCATACACAACTTTATTTCCCATCGATTATTCTTACCTGAAACCGATTCCTTGGCCCATTTCTTCTCCTCATCTGTCACCGGCACAACCTTTTTAGCCAAATCCTTAAAGAAGCAATATTTCACAATCAGTCGAGACATGATGGTATCTAACTCTTCTGTTCGATGGCTCTCGTTAAAGTATCCAGGTCGACAACTGATTTCATAAAACAAGGAAATGACCAATCGGAGTAAACGAAGCGAATACAATGTCATCTTGTCTTCATCTCTTAGTATATGTACAAGTATATCCTGTTTCTTTGCCCACTCTTCTATTTTAGAAAGTTCAAAACCTTGAATACGACCCAGACTAGTGAAAATGGCAATGTTCATTTCAAGTACAGGTGATAGCATACGTTCATAAAGTGCATCAAAATGAGAGGCTTTAGCATCTATGTAAAGAAGAGGTGGTTGTTTTGAGATAAATATATCAGCTCTATCAATATATTATTTATATCTTACCACGATTGACAGCTTGAGTAGGTCTTGGGTTAATAAATTTACAGCATGATAATGAATCAATGATACCATTATTTAATAGCATGGCTGCACCACTCTTTGTAAGAGCCAATTGCATAAAGAGTGACATTTCAGCCTCATAGGTATAAAGTGGGATCAACGAAACTAGACAGAAAAAGGGGTTAATAACTTTATCTCTCACTTTTTTTTCTCTCTAAATACTTTACCATCGGGCTTTTCTAATATATTTAAAAGTTCTGCATCAGATCGTTTGACCATATCAATGGTATACTTTAAAAAGTTTTCTTTAACAAGATAGGAATGGATAGCAGTATTTCCTGCTCTTGCAAATAGTGCATAAAGAGATTCCAACGTCATGTATGCAGTTGTCTTCCAAAGACCATGCGCATCGCTTGCGTCTTGGGTGATGGCCTTTAACAAACCATCCTTGCGCTCATATATAATATTAATCACCTGCTTTGTGGCCTCATTGGCCTGGTGAGGAATAAGGTCTTGTAAGAGGTTTGTCAAAGCGGTATACATATCACTGCGAACATGGGTCATGACACCAGCAGCCAAGATACAATCAATAATGTTGGTCACAACCGTGCGAAGGCGTTCTGTGGGTAAGATGGAGGTAGACGTGGTCGTTGCGGTTTCGGATTTGACATGGAGAACAGCCTGGTGGCGTTTATCATCACGAAGTCGTGTAAGTAGAGTCAAGATGATCTTGCTCAAGCCCTTCAATAAATCCGGTTGAATCTTGTCGGTTTGTTGGACCTTGTTTAGTAAAATCAATAGCAAGTCGTGGATAATCTTTTCGCGAGATTCAAATGCAAGGAAATCAAAACAGTCGGACAAGGTCACCTGAATAAGCTGTTTCCAAGACGAAAGACAGTGAAGTCTTGCATGGGCAATCTCACGGTTGTGGTTTTCGGCCATGCTCTTGTGTAAAATGTATCCCATCTCTATTTCCATTTGTAAACTATCCTCCTTGGTGATGCCAGCCTTTTCTTTTTCAAACTGTACAGTACGAAGAGCTCGATAAATGCTTTTAATATCCAAAAGTTGGCATCCGCTAAGCTCAGACGTCATCTCTGATGTTGGATAGCCCTTGAAATGAGCAAGCTCGCACGTAGGTTGGTTGGCCATTTCATCTTGCCAGGTGAATTCCAGTGAATGCATCATTTCCAATAATGCCCAGAGAGGCTGCTTGAACCCAGATTCATCAGGATAGATACCCAAACTTTCAAATTGTTCGGGCAATTCTTGACTATTTTCACGGCTACCAAACAAGAGTCCGAGCAAACGGTTGATCTCTGAACGCTGACGTGATTTGACACCATTGTGGAGCTCTAACGCTAATAACTGAAGGAACCACGCACGTTGATGAAGCAAGGCACGCAACTTGAAGAAATCACTCTTGAAACGACTGCCATCGGATAAGACAACGGTACCTGGAAATTCGGGTTGATTCACTTGAGCAAAGTCTTCCAAACGTGGAGGCATAGCTTTGAATTGGGAATAAAAGAAATCAAACTGACCACCCAAATAACCCAAGCTGTGAGATGCGGTAGATTCTCTAGAGCTCAATTTGTAAAGCAATTGATAGCATTTTTCGGCCAAGATGGGATGCGTGGTGGCAAAAGCACCGCCTTCCAATTGTACCATGTCCAGGATGGTATGGAAAAGGGCATAACGAGGTTCCTGACTTGAAAATGTGGGCTTATCCGATGCAATGCCTTCAATTCTATTATAACCCAACAAAAACTCGGACAGAGTAGCAGAAGGACGGTCTTTGTTTGTGTTTTTGATCAAGGTATCCAAAATGGCGATACGAACAGAAGATGCGACATTGGGTTCCCAATCACCACTATAGCGGTGAACGTTTTCCAAGGTGTTTTTGGCTCTCCAGAAGGGGATATTGTTGACATCATATTCATAGTCATCACAGCTTACCATTTCGGTACTTTCAATCTCGATACGTTCACTGAAATCAATGATGATGGAAGTGGCTTCAGGGCTGGAGGCCAATGTGGCGGCCAACTTGCTTCCAATGCCACCCATTGGTATATTGGCATGACTGAGTGAAGCGACCTGGTAGCGGGTACCTTGTTCGGGCTCGGTTGACAATGCAGCAAGGATATTGATGGCAGCATAGCATATTTCTTCCTTGTCTTGACAGTCCACCAAGAAGGCAATACGGACAATCACCTGTGTGTCGTACAGCATGAGCTGTCCAAGAGGACTCAATGCAGGTATCGCAGGGAAGCTGTATTTTCCTAATCTGAATTCGCTAATATTGGCACCAGGCGTCGACTTTTTTTTAATCAAAGGCACCAGCAAATTGACAATGTCGTTTTGGATAGACAAGATACGAGAAAAGATGTTGAGACAGCGTTGGATTGATTTCACAAAGTAAGGGCTGGTGTTTTTATCACAGACGGTGTCCACCCTGGCTTGACTGACCAGTTTGAACAATGAACGGAAGAGATGCGAGCTTGATAGAATACGGGTGATGATATCGAAACCAGGATGACTGACATAGACGAGCAATGATGTCTCGAATTTTTCACCATGGATGTCCTTTGCCGTCATCATGTACGTCAACGCTTTGGGATCCATCTTTACAAGGTCCAACAGAGGCTGCAAGTCGAGTGACATGACACTATTTTCCATGACACAAAGACAGGCATCTGTCAACTGCCATTTAGCATCGGGATACGCATAGCGGAACTGATCCAAGTTTAAAAAGACATGATCAATGATGAGTGAGATGAAGGGTGCCGTTCCAGGCGAGAGACTGTCTTGACCCAGACCCACAGGAACCGAGCTAGGAGCATACGTAAATCCCGATATGAGCATATCACGTTTGCTCTGAGTATGAATCATGGAAGCAATAAGTCGGATGACAGCCAATGTTTCAGTGTATATTTTATTTTGCTTTTCGACATTCAACTCGCTGATGAAACCAGAAGATTCGCTTGGAAGATACTCTACAGTAACATAGTTGTTATTTTTGTCTTGGATAGCGCCAATAGTGCCATTGCTATCAACCGAATTGATGACACGTTTCTTGGGGTTGAAGAAATCTGAATCGCTCAACACGGACCACATTTGAAGCGAAACGGTTCTGCCCAATCCATTGATGCCTCCTCCCCAATCCGAACAGAAAGCAGCCAACACGTTAAAAAGCGAAGCGCGTAAGCGTGTGGATGTAGGACATCCCATCAATCCAAGAACACTGTCCACCACCTTGAGCTCGCCATCATTCAACATTTTCTGACGATTTTCCTCTGAATACAAAACAACTTGACGTAAAATGTATAGAAATGTACAAAGCATGCCCTCCTCCTCGATACTAATCACACTCGCCTCGCTCGACTTTTCGGTGCCCTGTAAAAGCTGTGTATAGTATTGCAAACAACCTACCAGTTTGCCCCACGAAAACAAACAATTGTTGATAAAATCCGTACGATTGGTACCGGATTCAAAGAAATCAAATGCCCGTTTGGCAGATGCGTTACCGGTCGAGATGGAGCCCAAAAAGTCAAAGCAAGCGCGCACTGTTTCAGCCAACTTTATATCGGCGGTCCATTTGACAAACTGAAAGAGGCCATTGTCGCGCTCCCAAAAGATCAAGCCTGCATCGATGCGGTCACGATAGATGTTTGCCATCAAAAGATAGAATGCCTCCAAGTCATGGTTGGGGTTGGGTTCTGTTGTGACATAGGCGATTTTTTTGGATCCAATGGGACTCTGTATATTGACCTGTTCCTCATTGTACCGCAAGCGGGTCAAGAGTGAGCCCATATGCGTAATGAAACGTTCCACAAGATGCTCCAATTCGTGCACAACACTCTTTCTAAATTCGAGACTGATGTTGGCATGACACTTTGTAAAGTCGCTGTCTACTGAATCGACCTCCATTTCTGTATCATCTGTTTCCTTGACTTGAATGTCTGCATTCTCCTGCTTAAAATACAAGAGATATTTGTTCATAAACACAAAGACATTTGCCGATGTGGCTTCCATGGCAAGTGCCAATCGTGCGTTTTCGTCCATGCCCAAGGCCACTTGGATGGCATTTTCACGTTCATTTTCTTTTCCGGGGTTGACAAGTTTGGCGATTTGGATGGTCCATGCCAGCTTGAGTGCGGCGTGTATTTCAGCTACCTTCCACCCCTCCTTTGTTGTGATGGTGGTTTGGATGGACTTCAAAAGAGCCACATCGGTCGACATGTCCTTTCCAAAACGATAGTTGATGGTGCTGACATAAGATTGGGATATCGCAGTCATAAAAGTGGTCAATAGGTAGGCTGTAAAGTTGTCAGTCAATGTGGCGGATTTCAACTCGTTTAAAATACACTTCATGTCCTTTTCATTCAACCAGGACACTGACGCCAAGTGATACAGTATTTGTCCCAAAAACGCACGTTCCTCTCCTAATTTGTCGATGCGAAGTGAGGCGATCGAATCTGAAAATTTCGGGCTTGTTACTTGAGGCTGTTGCTGGAGTTGTTGTTGCTGCTGTTGCTGTTGTTGCTGCTGTTGCTGTTGCTGTGGTTGTCCAAATAAGCTCATCTGTTGTTGTGGTTTACTTTGACCAAACATACCGCTTGGTTGAGATTGACCAAGTAAATTTGTCTGTTGTTGTGGTTGAGTTTGGCCAAACATAGAAGTTTGAGGTTTAGGTTGTCCAAATAAAGTCGAGGCCTGCTGTTGTGGTTGACCAAACATCGACGATCCCGATTGCTGCGGCTGGCCAACCGTTGTATTTTGTTGAGGCGGCACTGAAGCCAAAGCGCCCGTCTTTGTAATTGAATCCATCATTGAAGCCAGTTTTTTAGAGTGTTTAATTATCTTTTCGATGTAATCCTTATCCTCCAAAAGACCCTTTATAAACTGAAAGCACACAAATCGCACTTGAGAGTCGATGCGGGCATCCTTGACCATTTCTATTACTGTGTTTAGCACCGACAGGATGTAACCTCGTTCAGCATGATACACATAAACTGCAGAGTCAATGGTGCTGCTGCTGGATCGTGTGGCCACTGGTGCACTTTTCAATAAGAGTCGAGTTGCTTCAAATTCATCAATATCAAGCTGATCGGATAGATATAAAACTTGTTTTGAAAACTCGTCGTTCAGTCTATAAGTCGTGCCTTGGATGGTAGCCTTGCCTAAAGATAATATGTATCAATGATTTTTTTTGAAATAAACACACACAAGTTTTTCTCTTTTTTACCTGCTTTAATGGCTTCTCTGTTTGTTTGGTTCTTTGGTTGATCTTTTAATAAATTAGCAAAATGAGGTCGATACACCACCAAGCTACTTTCCAAGTGAATGGCTGAAGTAGACGAAGCCGACTGTCTTGCTTCTGTGACTATTGTCAACAGTTCTCTAAGGTCTTCTAGAGAAGGTTCGGTTGACATGAGGTTAATTTATGGTAAATATAAAAAAAAAAAAGAGAGAAAGAGAGACACACTCAAAAAAAAATAAAAAATAAAAAAATTTAAAAACGACGCGTGTGTGACTTCAAAGTCAATTCTCTTTCTCTTTCTTTTTTTTATTTTATTTTAATCCACCGTTTCAATCGCCATGGTTGCCATTACAGACGATGTGTCACGAAAGAAACTATCAACCTGTCTAGTCGAACCAAAAGAGTTTGATTTCAAGGATTCTCATTTTGAATATGGTGTGTATGCACCCTCTCAACGCTTCCTACGTGACTTTGACACCATTTTTCCTCAGTTGAGTCCGAAACAGCGTAAACAACTGCTTGTTGTCCCTGTCATACAAAAATGCCATCATGATATGGTGGGACTATCAAAAGAAGTGAATATAGAAAGAGATGTCAAGCTAGAAGTGGTAAAATAAATCATGGAACATAAAGAGGAATTCCAAATTAAAATTATTTTGTTTTACAAGTTTGTAGAGTGGGGTAAATTGATAGTAGACCGCATTAAATCAATTGGTATGTGGGCGGATGTGATGGATCCAGCATCAGGCTTTCCTGTAAGTAGTAATACAACTATTATGAATGGATATAAAAGTAATAATATATACATAGGTCTTTAGTGAGGCAGGACCTAGTCCATACCCTGATGTACAAGGCACAGTCATGTTGGCACCCCGATTCGATGTTCAAAACGTAGGATGTTGCCATATTCTCCTTCATCCTACATGGCACAGTCACATATACCCATCCACCATGTTTACAACTGCACCTGCCGATATCTTGGTTAAAGTCATTGATGAGTTGCTGGCTTCGGCTAAATAATATGCCGTATTTATAGAAATAAAACAAATTTAGAAAAAATACTCCATCATTTTGGCATCATCTCAAAAGTGTAGATAAGAATATTTTTATTATAAAAAAAAAGGGGGGGGGGCTCTATTCCTATATATTTTTATAAAAAAAGTCCAATCAAGAAGTCTCCTTAATCTTTCTACCTTGATCATGGACAGCCCTTGATATCTGCGCCAGATTGCCTTCCGCCTTCAAGATCATATGATTCAGATCGACCATATGTCTTTCAAGTTTATCTTTGGTGATTTTGGAAGCCTCTAATGCATCATCCCACACCGAGGGATCTTGGCTTTCTAAATTGGGGTATATATTATTGTTGAGCACAGGCTTGTCAGGGTCGATACGTCCAAGCCAATCCCAAAGGTCATCTTCTTCCTGTCTCTGGTAATGACGCTTGTGAAAATCCAGCTTCTCTTGCTGAGCAGGAAAAGTACCCTTGAGTTCTCCCAACTGCTTTTCAACAGATGTCATCTTTTTTGCAATAAGAATGTTGACAATAATCATAAAGAACAGACAGAGAAGGATGATGTGGCTTGATTTGGGTGAAGTGATGGCCTCAATTATACCGGTGATACCATCGGCAAGGAGACGTGAGCCTTGACCAAGCACACGATGAACAAATGTATTGGGTTCTTTTGGCTCTGCGGGTGGCTTCTCTTCCAATGGACGCTTGGATCGCTTCTTGCGTTTGTTGCGTCGGGAGCTTGGTTTTCCTGAGGATTTAAGGTGTGAACGGATGGCGACATCTAAATCTTTGTAGTATTGGGTCTGTCCATCAATCGAAGCCTTTTCAATCGTTGCTGCATATAATATTTAGAATTTGAAATGCTTATGTAATGAGGGAACTTACATTTTAGCCATGATGACTTTGTAAAATCGACCAATACAGATACCAATACGCGCACCAGACCCTTTCCTGCAAAAGTAAAGCACGTGCGTGTTTTACAGCTAAAAGAACCGCCTGAAGGTACATCCGGTGTACATGTTGTTGTCAAGACACTAATATATTTATCAACATCATAATGAAGCACCTGTTCGGTGATGTTGCATTTTGTAGACCTGGGTCCCAAGGGATTTGTTAAGGGTTTAATATAACTCATCTCTCTTGTTGTATCCTTATCGCCATCCTTTTTCCATTCTCCTATAGTCAATTCTAAAGGCGAGGTTGTCAATTTTATTACATGTTGGCTATTTTTTTATTTTTTTCTATTACCTGTTGTTTTTTGATTATTTGCCAAGAAATCCTTCATAAAGGGGTCCTTAAAAAAGAGATTATAGATGGATTGGATTGTACCCGGATAAACCTGATCCTGGACAATGTTTGGATAATGATTTGCGCTACACTCACAAGTGGTCTTTTCATGGACTTGGGTTATTTCTGTACTCGCTGGTTTGGTCTCTTCTATTGCTGCAAAGTTTTTGCTGGGTTTAGGTAATTCCGAAACAGCACGACGTCGAAGTTCGGTGGTTTTTGCAACACTTTTTAATACAGGAAGCGATTCTTGTCGAGGTACAGCATCTAATAATGGAAATGTCAGCACCCATTTTGTGTATGTAGTTATATATACTACCTTGGTTTTTATCCATTTCTTCTACTTTTTCATCATTTTCTTCAACAGCCTCTGACTCACTTTCTGTATCAGAATCATAATAAGAGCTTCCATCCTCGGATAATGAAGAACTGGAAGAGGAAGAAGCAAGTATAGGCTCAGGTTCTGGTTCGGGCTTGGGTGCCATTTCAGGTCGAATTGTATACCACTGATCTACAATTAAATCATAAGCTGTGTCACGGGATAAGAACGAAGCAAAAAAGTGCTAAAAGAGATGGAATAAGTAAAAAAAAAGTAAAAAAAAAAAACAGATTACCAAAAAAAGGCTATATTTTTACCTTTCCTCCTTCTGTAGATATTTGAATGGCATTTGGTATAAAAATGGCAGTAGACTTCTTTTCAATCTCTGTAATATCTGCAAATGCAATGACGAGCTATATTATATATTAGAATAACCAATACAAGAAATTCAAAACACAAGAAATGCTTACATTTGTTACCCAGCCAAAGATATTGGCGTTAAAGCATAAATAGTTTTGAGAAATATAGATACGTCCTTGTAAAAGAATCTCCTTTTGAAGCGCACATCCATAATCCGTAACAAGCCCATCTTCTTCTGGGACACTTCGAAAGAGAGCATGAAACTCTTGGTTTCGCTTTGCACTCACTGTGCTTGGTGTGACGCTGGGCGCAATGCTGCTTGGCGCCTCGACGGAATTCACTTCCACATCGCTCAAGTCGCCTGAATGGCGTGATTTTATTTTACCCATAAGCGACACTTTCTGGTTATGGGCCGACCCTCTAATGTCGCTAAAGATGCTGGAGGTGACGCTGGATGCTCTGGAGCGTGATTTCTTCTTTATGCCAGTTTCTGGTTTCAAATGGTCTGGCTCTGGTGAGGGCGGTGACGACTTGTTTTGGAGCACACTTTCATCGCTCGTGTTTACCTCGTCAAAAAGGATGGCTCGGGTGCCGTCAGGCAAAGGCGAGGGCTCTGAAATGGAAATGGGCGGTGCGAGCCCAGGTGAGCCTTCCGAGTTGCGTCTGACAGCGAGGGGTCGAGTTGCTTCAATGTCTAACGAAGGTGGTCTTTCGCCAGATACCGTATTTGAATGCCCACGACGTTTTGTAAATCCATCGGGTATCTGAAGTGTACTCATAATGATGTGTTGTAAAATGAAAGAGAAAGAAACAAAAACAAGAAATAAAAAAAATCCCCAA
>VCJL01001619.1:41194-67633 GCA_024139405.1 Backusella mclennaniae | reverse complement strand
TATTTTTTTTTTTTTTTTATTTCTTTGCTGGGGGAACAAACTTAGAAGAAAAAAAAGAAATAATCATATTGTACAGTACTTTAAAAAAAATCATCTCATTTTTTCACAGTTATATATTTTCTTTCATAAGGTAGTCTGGCTTTATTTTTTCTGCTTTTTTCTGTGTATTGCTGAAAAAAAAAATTGTGCTAAAATATTAGATTTGTGTCTAGGTTTTTTTTTATATTCATCACTAAAGTAACACATAAAGACCATGGATCAACAAGTACTACGTCCACTTTCTATTAAACAAAATGAGACCGAAGTTTCTGTTCTCGTCCCTGCTAATATCTGGGTCTCTGCTGAACAGTTGAAGGAAGAGTTTTCCATCGAAGAAGTAGCAGAAATTACCGAGATTGAATTGGCTGCTAGATTCCTCTATTTCGCTTCCACTCGCGCTGCCCAACAATCTCAATTCTTACCTGTGGCACGGACCCTTTTTGTAGATTTCCGTGCACAATATCTCAAGAACAACGATGTGCACGCTATTACCCGCACCCTCGAACCTGAATCAACAAAGGTTGTTCTTCGCGCTTACTACGCTGCTCTTGTTCTTCTCAAGGAACAAAACATTCTCACCGCTCAAGAAGTTACCACTAAGTCTGCTTTGTTTGAAGCTGCTGCTCGCGGTGATGCCAAGTTATTTGCCATCTTCGGTGGTCAAGGTAACATTGAAGAATATTTCGATGAATTGGCCGATATTTGGGAGACCTACCAAGGTCTTGTAAAGCCTTTTGTCGATCATATGGCTGTTGTCCTCGCCAAGTATGCTCGCAGTGCTGAAGCTAGTGTCCTTCACTCAAAGGGTTTGGATATTCTTCTCTGGCTTAATAACCCCGAATTGAGACCTGATCTTCAATACCTTGTCTCAGCTCCTGTCAGTTTCCCTTTGATCGGTCTTACTCAGATCCTTCAATACTATGTTATGCTTCGTGTCCTCGATCGTACCCCTGCAGAAGTTAGAGACTTATTTGAAGGTACATATTAATATAATGAAAAGCAAAAAAAAAAAAAGGGATGTGATGGGGAGAAGAAAAAAAAAAACTTTGAAAAAAAAAATGGGTTCTAAACTATGTTAATTTATGATAGGTACTACTGGTCACAGTCAAGGTATTATCAGTTCAGTTGTTATTTCCGCTTCTTCCACAGAAGAAGAATTTATCCTCAACACCGAAAAAGCTCTTGGTTTGTTGTTCTGGATTGGTACTCGTGCTCAGCAAGAGTTCCCTCCTACTACCCTTAACCCCACCGTTTTGGAAGATTCAATCAGCAATAATGAAGGTAACCCCACTCCTATGTTGGCCGTCACTGGTTTAAGAGAGAGCCAGGTTATCAAGCACCTCGAAGAGACCAACTCTCACTTGTCTTCTGACAAGAAGATTGAAATCACTTTGCACAACGGTCCTCGTTCTTTCGTCTGTACAGGCCCTCCTCAATCCTTGTATGGTTTGAACCTTAGTTTACGTAAATTGAAGGCACCCACTGGTTTGGACCAGTCCCGTGTCCCTTACTCTCAGCGTAAGATTAAGTTCTCTTCTCGTTTCTTGCCCATCACTGCACCTTTCCACAGTATTTATCTCAAGTCCGCTGTCCCTATTTTGTTGAAGGATGCCGAGAAGTATAGTCTCAACTTTGAGGCCAAGGATCTCAAGATGGCTGTTTACGCTACTGATGCTGGTAAGTTTTTGGGGCGTTGGGGGAGATTAGAAAAAAAAAATTACAGAGTTTAAAATTTTTGTGTGACTTGTAATTAGGTAAGGATATGCGTGAAAGTACCAACTTGACCCACGCTTTGTTGTCACTTATCTGCGAACAACATGTCCATTGGGAGAATGCTATTGCCACCGAAGATTTGACACATATTATTGATTTTGGACCTGGTGGTACCTCCGGTATTGGTGGTTTGACTTACCGTAACAAGGAAGGTACGGGTGTCCAGATTGTCCTGGCAGGTGCTTTAGAAGGCAGCAACCGTGATCTCTCTTATAAGGCCGATTTGTTCGATTCTGATATTCGTGCCGTCACTTATTCTCAGAACTGGTCAAAGGTTTTCCAGCCTAAACTTATTAAGACTACCAGGTAAGATAAAAAAAAAATACACAGAACCAAATATGACGGAATACTAATTTTTATTTTTTCTTAATTATTGCAGTAATGGTCGTGTTCATGTTGATACCAAGATGTCTCGTTTATTGGGTAAGCCTCCATTGATGGTTGCTGGTATGACACCCTCTACTGTCAGTGAGCAGTTTGTATCTGCTGTTATGAACGCTGGTTACCATATTGAACTTTCCGGTGGTGGACATTTCAGTGATGAAGTCCTTCGTGATAAGGTTGATAAAATTATGGAATTGACTCGTCCCGGTGAAGGCATCACCCTTAATATTATTTTCTTGAATGTTCGTCAATGGGGCTTCCAATACCCTCTTATCCAAGTCATGCGCAAGGAAGGTTTGCCCATGGAGGGTCTTTGTATTGCTGCTGGTGTTCCCAGTCTTGAATTAGCCAATGAGATCATTACTAATCTCCAAGCTGCTGGTCTCCGTCATGTTGCTTTCAAGCCCGGAAGTGTTGATACTGTTCGCCAGGTTGTTGCTATTGCCGCCGCTAACCCCACTATGCCTATCATTATGGAATGGACTGGTGGTCGTGCCGGTGGTCATCACAGTTTCGAAGATGCTCACCAACCTATTCTTGAAACTTATGCTGCCATCCGCCGCCAGCCTAATATTGTTCTTGTAGCTGGTTCCGGTTTTGGTGGTGCAGATGATACCCTTCCTTACATCACTGGTGATTGGTCTCTCAAGTTTGATTATCCTCCTATGCCTTTTGATGGTATCTTGTTTGGTTCCCGTATGATGGTTGCTAAGGAAGGTATGGCCTCTCCTGCTGCTAAGCAAGCCATGGTTGATGCTCCTGGTGTCACCGATGGTGAGTGGGAAAAGACTTATAAGGGCCCCGCCGGTGGTATTATTACCGTCCTTTCCGAATTGGGTGAACCTATTCACAAGGTTGCCACTCGTGGTGTTCGCTTATGGAAGGAATTGGATGAAAGCATCTTCAGTTTACCTAAGGATAAGCGTCTCCCTGCTCTTTTGGCCAAGAAGGATTATATTATCAAGCGCTTGAATGCCGATTTCCAAAAGGTCTGGTTCGGTCAGAAGAAGGATGGTGAGGCTGTCGATCTCCAAGATATGACTTATTCTGAAGTCGTTTATCGTATGATCACCTTGCTTTATGTCAAGCATGAATGCCGCTGGATCGATGTTTCTCTTCGTGATTTGGTCGGTGACTTTATGCGTCGTGTTGAGGAGCGTTTCTCTACCAGTGAGAGCCCCTCTTTGCTCCAAAACTACAACCAACTTGATGAACCTTATGCTTTCACCGAGGAATTCTTGGCTCAATTCCCTGCTGCTGAGTCCCAGCTTTTGACCTCTGAGGATGTTCTTCATTTCATTGCTCTTTGCAAGCGTCCTTGGCAAAAGCCTGTTCCTTTCATCCCTGTCATGGATAAGGAATTTGATATCTGGTTCAAGAAGGATTCTTTGTGGCAATCCGAGGATTTGGGTGCTGTTGTCGATCAAGATGTTCAACGTACCTGTATTCTTCACGGTCCTGTTGCTGCCAAGTATGCCACTCGTGCTGATCAGCCTGTTGGCGAAATTCTCGGTGACATTTATGAAAGCCATATTGCTAGCTTGAAGGAACGCTACTACAACAATGATGAGGCTTCCATCCCCAAGACTGAGTACCTCGGTGGCGAGGCTATTATCAAGAGCTCCATTGAAGCCAAACCTTTTGCCCAAGAATTTGTTTACGAAGTTGGTACCAACTCTTCAATCCCTACTGAGTCTGAGTGGTTGCAAGCTATCTCTGGTCCCGAGTATAACTGGCTCCGTGCCCTCTTGACCTCTCCTTTCATTGTTCAAGATAAGCGCTTTGTTGATAACCCTGCTAAGCGTATCTTCCGTCCTCGTGCTGGCCAAAAGGTTGTTGCTACTACCACTGATGGTAAGATTACTTCAATTAAGGTTCAAGACAAGCGTCCTTGGAGTGCCACTGACAAGACTGATGATTACATCACTTCTGTTGAGGCCTCAATCTCTTCTGATAACTTGATTGATGTTCGTCTCTTTGAAAAGCGTGATAATGACTTGATCCCCTTGTGTCTTCAATACAAGTACACTCCTGAGTTGGGTTATGCTCCTGTCCATGAAGTCATGGAAGGTCGCAATGATCGCATTAAGGACTTCTACTACAAGTTGTGGTTCGGTATTGATAACAAGGAAGATTTCCTTAACATTCCTGTTCACGAAAAACTTATTGGTAAGGGTGAAACCGTCAAATCTGATGAGATCAAGGAATTCTGCCAGGCTGTTGGTAACCAAGCTGAAGTATTTGTTGATCGTGGCCAGAAGGTTGTATTTGCCCCTATGGATTTCGCCATTGTTGTTGGATGGAAGGCTATCATGAAGGCCATTTTCCCCAAGGTTATTGATGGTGATCTTTTGCGATTGGTCCATTTGGGTAATGGTTTCCGTTTGTTGGAAGGATCCGATTTACTTCAAGTTGGTGATGTTGTTGATACTTATGCCAACATCAATGCTATTGTCAATACCGACTCTGGTAAGATGATCGAAGTCAAGGGTGTTATTGTTCGTGATAGCAAGCCTGTCCTTGAAGTTACTAGTCAGTTCTTGTACCGTGGTGCCTTCGATGATTTCGAGCATACCTTTGAACGTAAGGTCGAGACACCTATGGAGATGAAGATCAGTGGTGTTAAGGAAATTGCTGTTCTCAAGTCTAAGGAATGGATGCATTTTACCGATGCTTTGGAAACCCACCAAGTTACTCCTGGTTGTTCTTTGATTTTCCGTTTGACAACTGATGTCAAGTACAAGAACAAGAAGGTCTTCTCCAATGTTAAGACTACTGGTGTTGTTACTATGCAAGTCTCTACCAAGGAGTTTGTTGAAATTGCCAAGGTTGAATATGAATCTGGCGAGAGTCATGGTAACCCTGTTATTGAGTACTTGAAGCGTAACTCTCAAGAAATTGAACAAGCTCATTTCTTCGAGAATGGTGGTTACTCTGTCATGCCTAGCCAGTCTACTTACTCTTCTGTTGTACATGCTCCTGCTTCCAATGAGCCCTATGCCACTGTCTCAGGTGATTTCAACCCCATTCACGTCAACCCTTACTTTGCTGATCTTGCACTCTTGCCTGGTACCATCACCCACGGTATGTGGACTAGTGCTTCAACTCGTAAGTTTGTTGAAATCTTTGCTGCCGACAATGTACCTCGTCGTGTTGTTGCTTATGATGTCAAGTTCGTTGGTATGGTCCTTCCTTCTGACAGACTTGAAACCAAGCTTTCTCATACTGGTATGAAGAATGGCCGTAAGATCATTAAGGTTGAGACCGTCAATCAAAACAACGAAAAGGTTGTCGAAGGTACTGCTGAGGTTGAGCAACCCGTTACTGCCTATGTCTTCACTGGTCAAGGTTCCCAGGAACCTGGTATGGGTATGGCCCTCTATGATAGCTCTCCTGTTGCCAAGGCTATTTGGGATCAAGCTGATAAGCACTTTATGGAAAACTATGGCTTCTCTATTTTGGAGATTGTTCGTAGCAACCCCAAGGAAAAGGTCGTTCACTTTGGTGGTCCACGTGGTAACAAGATCCGTCAAAACTATATGAGCATGACTTATGATGTTGTTGATGCTGACGGTTCCACTAACACCTTGCCTCTCTTCCCTACCATTAATGAGCGTACTCCCTTCTATACTTTCCGTTCTCCTACTGGTCTTTTGTATGCTACTCAGTTCACTCAGCCTGCTTTGACTTTGATGGAAAAGGCCGCCTTTGAAGATATGCGTTCCAAGGAGTTGATTCAAGGTAACTGTGCCTTTGCTGGTCACTCTCTTGGTGAATACGCTGCTTTGGCCTCTGTTGGTGATGTTTTGCCATTAACATCTCTTGTTGACGTTGTGTTCTACCGTGGTATGACTATGCAGTCTGCTGTCAAGCGCGATGAACTTGGTCGTTCCAACTATGGTATGGTTGCTGTCAACCCTGCTCGTGTCTCCAGAACCTTCAACGATACTGCTCTTCGTTATGTTGTTGACTCCATTGCCCGTCGTGGTGGTGATGTCTTGGAAATTGTTAACTTCAACGTTGAAAACTGGCAATATGTTGCTGCTGGTGCTCTCCAGAATTTGGATGCTCTTGCTAATGTTCTGAATTACATCAAGACCGCAAACATTGATCTTCAGAAGTTGATGGAGACAATGTCTCTCGATGATGTCAAGGAGCAATTGAACATCATCATTGATGGTGCTTTTGAAAAGACTAAGGTCAAGCAAGCCAAGGGTCATGTTGTTCTTGAGCGTGGTCATGCTACCGTTCCTTTGCCCGGTATTGATGTACCTTTCCACTCCTCTTTCTTGTTGAGTGGTGTTACTCCCTTCCGTACTTTCCTTGCTAAGAAGTTCAACCCCTCTGATATTGATGTTGCACAGCTGTCCAGCAAGTACATTCCTAACTTGACTGCTCAGCCTTTCAGCACTGAAAAGTCCTATCTTGAAGATGTTTATCGTTTGACTTCTAGTCCTCGTCTCGCCAAGGTTCTCAAGAACTGGTCTGATGAGAAGTATGTTACTCCTGCTCAGCAACAACGTCTTGGTTACATTATTTTGATTGAATTGTTGGCTTATCAGTTTGCTTCTCCTGTCCGTTGGATTGAGACTCAAGATCAACTCTTCAAGAACTACAAGATTGAGCGTTTGATCGAAGTTGGTCCTTCTCCTACTTTGAGTGGTATGGCTGTTCGTACTTTGAACCTCAAGTACCAAGCATATGATAACGCTTTGAGTAACCGTCGTCAAAACTTGAGTATTTCCAAGGATTCTAAGGAGATTTACTACGAGTTTGAGAACCCTGTTGAAGAAGAAGCAGCCGCTGAGGCTCCTGCTGCCGGTGCTGCTCCTGCTGCCGCTGCTCCTGTTGCTGCCGCCCCTGTTGCTGCTGCACCTGTTGCCGCCGCTGGACCTGCTGCCGCTGTCAGTGATGTTCCTGTCACTGCCACTGAAGTTCTTCATGCTGTTATTGCTCAAAAGCTCAAGAAGTCTGTTGATGAAGTCCCTATGGGCAAGGCAATTAAGGACTTGGTTGGTGGTAAGTCTACTCTCCAAAATGAAATTCTTGGTGATCTCCAGAAGGAATTCAACAATGCTGTTCCTGAGAAGTCTGAAGAAACTCCTTTGGATGAACTCGGTGCTGCTTTGAATGGTAGCTTCCCTGGTACTCTCGGTAAGCACTCTAGCACTCTTGTTGCTAAGATGATCGGTGCCAAGATGCCTGGTGGTTTTACTTTGAGCAATGCCAAGTCTTACCTTACCAACACTTATGGCTTGGGAGCTGGTCGTATTGATGGTGCCCTCTTGATTGCTGTTACAATGGAACCTGCTGCTCGTTTGGGTGCTGAGCCTGAGGCTAAGGCATGGTTGGACACTGTTGCCCAAGCTTATGCTAAGAAGGCTGGTATTACTTTGACTGCTGGTGGTGCTGGTGGAGCCGCTGGTGGAGCCGCTGGCGCTGGTGCTGGTGTAGCTGTTATCAATAGCGAAGAATTTGATGCTATGAAGGCTAAGCAAGATGCTTTGATTTATCAGCAACTTAACTTGTATGCTAAGTATCTTTCTAAGGACTTACGCGAAGGTGCCAAGAAGTACGAGGAGGAAAAGACTACTACCTTGAAACTCCAAGCTGAACTTGACTTGTGGCTCGCTGAGCATGGTGATATCTATGCTGATGGTATTAAGCCCTCCTTCAGTACTCTTAAGGCTCGTCGTTATGATTCTTACTGGAATTGGTCTCGCCAGGATGCCCTTGAAATGTGGTATGATATTATCTTCGGTAAGCTTGCCATTGTTGATCGTGAAGTTACTGCCAAGTGTTTGCGTATCATGAACCGCTCTTATCCTCAATTGATCGATTACATGCGCTACAACGTTGAGAACTGCAATGGTGATAAGGGTGAAACCTATCGTCTTGCTAAGGAATTCGGTCAAGCTTTGATTGAAAACTGTGCTGAGGTTCTCTCTATCGATCCTGTTTACAAGGATGTTGGTTTCCCTACTGGTCCTAAGACTAGTGTTACCGAGAAGGGTGATATTGGTTATGATGAAGTTCCTCGTCCTGGTTGCCGTAAGTTGGCTGATTATGTCAATGACATGACTGCTGGTTCCAAGGTTTCTGAGTACTCCAACCGTCTTAAGGTTCAACAAGACTTGGGTCGTATCTACAAGATTATCCGTGGTCAGAACAAGATGAAGAAGAGTACCAAGATTGCTATTAAGGAATTGTATAGCGATGTATTGCGTGCTATGTCTATGTCCAACTCGATTGTTCGTGAGGAGAGACCCCGTCAGCGTCGTGCTTCTACTATCATGGGTCGCATTCCTGATCACAAGCGTGCTTCTGCTAAGGTTACTAAGACCGAGACAATTCCTTTCCTTCATCTTAAGAAAAAGAATGCCAATGATCCTAATGGCTGGGAGTTCAACAACAAGTTGACTAGCACTTACTTGAATGTCTTGACTGAAATTGCTGAACAAGGTATTACCTTTGCTAATAAGTGTGTTCTTTTGACTGGTGCTGGTAAGGATTCGATTGGTTCTGAAGTCTTGAAGGGTCTTGTTTCTGGTGGTGCTAAGGTTGTTGTCACTACTTCCCGCTTCAGTCGCCAAGTTACTGATTACTTCCAATCAATTTATGAGACTTATGGTTCTAAGGGTTCTGAGCTTGTTGTTGTCCCCTTCAATCAGGGTGCTAAGCAAGATGTTGATGCTTTGGTTGACTACATCTATGATGTCAAGGGTTTGAACTGGGATCTTGACTTTGTCATCCCCTTCGCTGCTATTCCTGAAAATGGTCGTGAAATTGATGCTATTGACTCCAAGTCTGAATTGGCTCATCGTATTATGTTGACTAACTTGCTCCGTATGTTGGGTAATGTTAAGACTCATAAGCAGAACATTGGTTCTGATACTCGTCCTGCTCAGGTTATTCTTCCTTTGTCTCCTAACCATGGTACCTTCGGTGCCGATGGTCTCTATGGTGAATCCAAGATTTCTCTTGAAACTCTCTTCAACCGTTGGTACTCTGAAAGCTGGTCTAGCTACCTCTTGATTGCCGGTGCTGTTATCGGTTGGACTCGTGGTACTGGTTTGATGAGTGCTAACAACATGGTTGCTGAAGGTATTGAACAATTGGGTGTCCGTACTTTCTCTACTGTTGAGATGTCCTTCAACATCTTGGGTTTGATGCATCCCAGCATTGTTGAACTCTGTCAGAACGAACCTGTTTGGGCTGATTTAAATGGTGGTCTCCAATTCATTACCAACCTTAATGAAGTCAGTGCTAACTTGCGTAAGGAAATCCGTGAAACTGCTGAAATCCGTAAGGCTATTGATGCTGAAAATGCCCTTGATTACAAGATCGTCTTTGGTGAAGAAGCTGAGCGTAAGCAGAAGCCCCACAATATCACTCCTCGTGCCAACATGAAGTTCGACTTCCCTACCTTGAAGCCTCATGATGCTCTTAAGCACTTGGGTTACCTCAAGGGTATGCTTGATTTGGATAAGGTCATTGTTGTTGCTGGTTTTGGTGAAGTCTCTCCTTGGGGTAATGCTAGAACTCGTTGGGAAATGGAAGCTTTCGGTGAATTCTCTTTGGAAGGCTGTATTGAAATGGCTTGGATCATGGGTTATATTAAACACCATGATGGTATGTTGAAGTCTGGTAAGCACTACTCTGGTTGGGTCGATGCTAAGTCTGGTGAACCTGTTGAAGATAAGGATATCAAGTCTAAGTATGAGAAGCAGATTACTGAACATTCTGGTATTCGTTTCATTGGTAAGATTTATAAGTTATGGTTATCAATCTATGATTAGTTTATTAATTCATTTTTTTTAGATCCTTCTGTTATGGATGGTTATAACCCTGAGAAGAAGATGCTTATGCAAGAAATCATTGTTGACCATGACCTTGAACCTTTCGCCTGCTCTCAAGAAGAAGCTCAACACTTCAAGCTCCAGCAAGATGATAAGGCTGACATTTATGAAGATGCCAGCGGTGAATGGTCTGTTGTTTTGCGCAAGGGTGCCACTTTGTATGTTCCCAAGGCACTTCGCTTTGATCGCCTTGTTGCCGGTCAACTTCCTACTGGTTGGGATGCTGCTCGCTATGGTGTTCCTAAGGATATTGTCGATCAAGTTGATCCTGTTACTTTGTTCAACATTGTTTCCACAGTTGAAGCCTTTGTCTCTGCTGGTATCACCGATCCTTATGAGTTCTTTAAGTATGTCCACGTCTCTGAAATTGGTAACGTTACTGGTTCCGGTGTTGGTGGTCAATTATCTCAGAGAGGTCTCTTCCGTGATCGTCTCCTTGACAAGCCTGTTCAAAAGGATATCTTGCAAGAATCCTTCATTAACACTATGCCCGCTTGGATTAACATGTTGCTTCTTTCTTCATCTGGTCCCATCAAGACACCTGTCAATGCCTGTGCCACTTCTGCTGTCTCTGTTGAGTTGGCTTGTGAATCTTTATTGACTGGTAAGGCTAAGATCATGATTGCTGGTGCTACTGAAGATATTACTGAAGAGTCCAGTTACGAATTCGCCAACATGAAGGCCACATCCAATGCTGTTGATGAAATTGCCCATGGTCGCACTCCTGCTGAGATGTCTCGCCCTGCTACTTCCACTAGAAATGGTTTCATGGAAGCTCATGGTGCTGCTAACCATATCTTGATGACTGCCTCCACTGCTATTGAAATTGGTTCACCTATCTATGGTATTATTGCTCTTAGCAGCACTGCCTCTGATAAGGAAGGTCGCTCAGTTCCCGCCCCTGGTGCTGGTATTTTGACTACTGCTCGTGAAAACCCTGGCAAGAGAGCCAATCCTTTGTTGAACTTCAACTACCGTGTCAGACAAGTTAAGTCTCGCCGTGCTCAAATCAAGGCTTGGGTCGAAGCTGAATATGATGCTTTGCGTGAAGAATTAGATGAGCTTAAGGCTTCTGGTGAACTCCAAGAATCTGATGAGAAGACATGGCTCGAAGAACGCACTACTTTCATCCACAGTGAAGCTAAGCGTCAAGAAAAGGAATGCTTGGCTACATGGAGTCATAACTTCTATCAACAAGATCACGCTATTGCTCCTATCCGTGGTGCTCTTGCTGTTTATGGTTTGACCGTTGATGATATCGGTGTCGCATCTTTCCACGGTACTTCTACCAAGGCCAATGATAAGAATGAATCTCGTGTCCTCAACACTCAATTGAAGCATCTTGGTCGCTCCAAGGGTAATGCTCTTTTGGCTATTACTCAGAAATACTTGACTGGTCACCCCAAGGGTCCTGCTGCTTCTTGGATGGCTAACGGTATGATGCAAGCTCTCTTGAGTGGTACTGTTCCTGGTAACCGTAATGCTGATAATATTG
Source organism: Backusella mclennaniae (assembly GCA_024139405.1). NCBI lineage: Eukaryota > Fungi > Mucoromycota > Mucoromycetes > Mucorales > Backusellaceae > Backusella > Backusella mclennaniae. The sequence continues at coordinate 56,083 of VCJL01001619.1, read as the reverse complement.
ATGTTATCATGAAAGATTTCGAACATATTGTTTATCCTTCTCGTACCATTCAAACTGATGGTCTTAAGGCTGGTCTTCTCAAGTCTTTCGGTTTCGGTCAAGCTGGTGGTGAGATCTTGATTATCCATCCTGATTATGTCCTTGCTTCTTTGGAAGAATCTCAATACAAGGCTTATCAAGCTAAGAATGCTCAACGTTATGCTAAGTCCTACCGTTACCTCCACGATTCTCTTACTGGCGTTGCTGACTTTGTCCAGGTCAAGAACGAAGCTCCTTACTCTGATGACTTGGAATACACTGTCTACTTGAACCCCAGTGCTCGTACTGAGTACTCCAAGGATAAGAAGACTTGGGTCTTCAACCAGAAATCTGCCACTCAAGCTGCCCCTACCGCAGGTGATGCTATCGCTACTAAGAACGTCTTGGCCTCCCTTGCTGAACAGCAAGCTGGTAAGAAGGGTGTTGGTGTGGATGTTGAATTGACCAATGCTGTCAACATTGATAGCACTACTTTCATCGAACGCAATTTCACTGCTGCCGAAATTGAATACTGTCAATCCCGCCCAGATCCCCAAGCAAGCTTCACTGGACGTTGGTCTGCCAAGGAAGCTGTCTTTAAGGCTATCTCCTCATACGGAAAGATTCCCTCTGACGGCGCTGCCGCTCCCTTGAATGAAATTGAAATCAAGGCCAACGAAGTTGGTGCTCCTGAAGTCGTCTTGACTGGAAAGGCAAAGAGTGCCGCCACTGCTTCTGGCATTAAGAACATCAATGTATCTATCAGCCACAGTGGTGCCTATAGTGTTGCTGTTGCTTTGGCTCAGTAAAAAAAATATAATATAAATATAATATAAATAATCATCATTAGATATAGATTTAATTTTTTTTAATAAATAAAAAAAAATTGTTTTAAGTAATTTCTTTTGTCTATCCTTTGTTCGTTTTCTTTTCTTTTAATCTTAAGTATTCTCGCCGGTGCTTTTTAACCTAATCTTTGAAAATATATTACAAACAAAGTCATTTTTATATTATCACTTTTTTTTTTTTTTTAAAAAAAGACTAAGTTTAAGTAACGGATTTAAAAAGTTTATCGAAATAAAGCAAGCATCGTAAAATTGATTTTGTCTTTGGAGACCATTAAAACTAGGGTGTTGCTTTTATAGCATTTTAGGTCATTTAAATATTTATATTTTTTAATCCTTAAAGGCCTTTAAACGCCTTGAAATATAAAATCAATTTCAAGATGCACATGCACATAAAGTTTATTTTAAAGATTTATTTATACTTCAAAAAAAAAAGGAAATGTGTTAAGAGAAATGCGGAGTAATAAAAAATTGTAGTAGAATGTATAACTCTTCCAGAAGAAATCAACCAAAGTATAATAATAAAATTGAATTGTTTAGACCATATCTGAAATATCCAAAGGCTCCCAGCCATCACTACCGAAGTTAAGAATAAGACGTTCGTCTTTAATGGTAACAAAGCCTTTAGCCTCATAGTTAGTAGGTCCTCTAATATCGTTCTCAGCACGAATACGGGCATGACGGAATTTTCTGGCAAGTTCACGGCGATCAGCAGTTTCATTTTCACCAGTTGTTTTGGTTCTGGACCACTCGGTTGTTTGATATGTATAATCCTTGATATTGTCAACATAGTCTTGATAAGCAACAGATTCAGGTGTCTTTAAGGTTCCTGGAGCGACAGGGTCAATCTTAACAGCTTGATCGATAGTCAACTTGCCTTCTTCACCCGTCAAGTTACCTGGCAAGACATTACGATCAACAAAGTGAGTCAATTCCTCAAGATTCTTTGTGAAATGAATCTTGCTAGCAACAACGGGATCCAATAGAGGGGTAATCAAATTCCAAACTGTGGAGAATACCCAAGGAGCTCTATGAATTAAGCAAGAACCAAGAGTTTCAGGATAATATGCTTCGAAACAAGTTACCAAGAATTTCACGAAATCGAAATCCTAAATTAGCGAATCAGATAATGTTGGTTACACGTTGTACTCTCAGAATATTGTTTACGCCATGATTACACCAGTCTTTTTTAATATTAAACTAATATACATACCATGTTCTTAAGAGTAAAGTTATCCATATTAAACACAATACAACTGCCCTCAACTGGTTGGTGAACAATACCACGAGAAGTTTCCATAATATACATTGTCAAAAGTTTGATTGTCTCTGGAGGCTGATTCTCTTTGTAGTGAAGACTGACATTGATATAGCTAAAGTTATTGTAAGTTAGTATTGTATCAAGGAAAAAAAAAACCTCTTACCAAATACCACGGCCATCTTTATCAGGACCACCTAGGAATGTCTTTCCAGAGTTAAGCTGCTTAATGAACTCGGTACCAAGGTCAGGCTTAAGCTTATTAAGCTCATCGCGAAGACCATTTTCTCCCAAAGCAATAATATCATCGAGGCGATAGCAAAGACGCCAGCGGAGACAGTTTGTCAACATGTTATATGCAGCATCCAAGTCCCACTTACGAGCACGTAAAAAGCGAAGAACAACAGCATCAGGGTTGTCATTGCCAACCATACCCCAGAAAGTTCTCTTAAGTTCAGAACCAGGAATCAATGGCAAAGCTTTTTCAAGGGGAAGACTTAACCAAGAGGGGTCAGTTGTAGCGCCAATGAATACTTCAGCGTTTTTATCTTCTTTAGGATCTTTCTTTCCAAACCATCCAGATTTTTTAGGGGCTTCTTCCTCTTTCTTTTCGACCTTAGAGTCGGAACCCTTTTGCTGGAAAACTTTGAAGAGACGTAACCACATCTTTTTCAACATATCTGTTTCTTTCTCGGTTAAATAACCGACATGTCCAGCAGTGAGTAATTTGGGATCAATAGGAGCCATTTTGTTGTTAAACGATGAAAACGAGTATAAAAATGATGTTTTGCGAACAATAAAGCAGTTTATAAACAAAAAAGAAGTAGTCCTATACATTTGTGGTACAGTGACATTACTAAATTGAGGGTTTTCGAGATGAGTGGTAGAATTTGTCTCCAAATCTGGTTCAATTTTTTGAAGTATTTATTTAAACAAAAAGATGCATTTTGTACTTCGTTTTCTCATTTATACACTCATTGTATTCAATATGGGAACACATAATACTTAAGACTTAATTTAGTAAAAATTCGCATTAATTGTATTCACTTTAATAAGGGTATGAAATAATAAGAAACACTATTTGAAACCCATTAAAACGAAAAATAGGGTTTTGAAATATTCAAATACACCTTTCTTTTCAGTTAATGCTTTATTAGAAATTGTCAATATGTGTATGAACCCTTTATGGGAAAAGCCAATATTGACTGCACGTTATTCTTCAAAATTTTCTCACAACGACAATCATTTGATCATAGACCAGTGTGGGAATCGCTTCACAAAAAATATAAATAAAAAACAGAAGATCTTACTTTTTCTTGGTTTGCACAACTTACTCAAAGCTAAACATATGAATACATTTGACTTTAACATGTACCTTAATTTAATTATTTTCATTCATCTCGGTTGTTAAGATACACAAACCATATGAAATTCTTCAGCTAACTTTTTAGCCATTTTTCTTTTCATTCTTTTTTCAAAAATAAGGTATATGCTATTGTTGAACTAAATAGGTTAAATGAGCATCTAAGATTAATAATATATTCCCTTCTTGATCAGTGTTGTCTGTGCGTGTAGGAAGAAAGTGTAGGGATGCTATTTTGTGTAACGAGAATTACCCAATATTTGATTTTCAACAAAAAAACTAGTTAAGATTTATATGGTATATAGTGGATTATTTTAATATATTAAGTACTAATGAGTGGTATATCAGTATATAACATGCTAATAAGCCTTACACATACACTAGTTATAATAATTTCAATCAATATATTGAAAAAATATCTCAATAAAAAAAAGAAAGGTAATGGTTACAACCAAATAAAAGGGTTTGGTCCAAAATAGCTGTAATAATGACATTGTTTCCTAAAAAAAAGTTAAGCTGTGCTACCATCTTTGATTATGTTCGTAATAACTTCCTCTGGTTTTTTTTTTACTCTTAAAGATTGTGTTGATACACAAAACGATGTTAACACCAAAAAAAAGAAGCACAAACATGTGAACCGGCTGGGATTTAATCTGAAGCAGATTCACAAAGAAATCTTCATGCAATACCCTGCCATCCTCCCATACGTTTCTACTTCTGTTGCCATGATGGAGTTAAAAAAAGCTTATCTTAATTTTACAAACAATTGGTCTTGTTTTTTTTAACTAAACATATAATAATGACGAGAACAATGTTTCAAAATTGCGGATCTTTAACCATATCGAAGGTACTTTTAAAGGGTTTATCGATGACGCTATTGAATAAAACCAGCAAGATATATTTTAAAAACTCATTATCTTTCTTTACGTTATAATTTATAAAATGGAATTTAGACGAACATCAGAATACCTAGATCCTACCGCTACTCCACAAACGTACTATACTACAGGAAGACATGCTGCTGGTGATAGGAAAAGAATAGCTACTGTAAGTATAGTGGTACAATATTCACTTTAATAAAAAAAAAATAGTAAGTGATTATATTTTATTTAGAGGAGTGGTGCATCAAGTTTTAGTCTTGGTGATTCACGAAATATTCCTCAAAATATTTACCGTCGTGGCTCATATGGTAAGTTTTTTACAATTCATATTTTAATTTAAGGGTACTCATTCATTTATTCACTCATCTCCTAGAGGAAAGAGGGAAAGAGCAGAGATTCGCTATTGACGTTGATAAGACTTTTAATCAAATATTGGAGCAGGAAGATACGGATGGTGATGGTCAAATTACAGTCAACGATATTGGCCCGAAAATATTATCTCTCGGAACAGCTGATTCTGGCGGCTATAGGAAATTTGTAATTAAAGGAAACTACATGCTCTCTAACCTTCTTCAAGAGTTGGCTCTCGCGAAAGATTATGGACGAAAATATGTCATCTTGGATGAAGCACGCCTTAACGAAAACCCTGTCTCGAGGCTCTCCAGAATGATCAGAGATATATTTTGGGACGGCTTAACTCGTTGTATTGATGCTGATGGTTTGGAACGCATTTGCGCTGATCCTAAAAATCGCTCTGATAACCTATCTCCCCGTATTTATATTCCTTACAACGAAACTGAAGTGTATCAATATTATAAAGAAATCTCGGAACAGAGACCTCACCTTAACTTAGACGTTCAATATCTCCCTAAAGAAATTACAGCAGATTACGTGAAAAGCATCAATGAAAAACCTGGTATTCTTACTTTAAAAATGAGAAGATGCGAAGGAGAGAATGGACCGACTTTACGCGGTGTCCCATTCGTTGTTCCGGTAAGTTATTTTGGATACAATACATTGGAGAGGTGTTGAGAAGAAAAAAAGTGGATCAAAAGAGGGGTGTAAAAATCCTAGTGAAAAAAATAAATAAATGGGAAATTGAAAAAGGGAAGAAATAAACAAAAGACATGAATAATTAACATGATTGGTATAGGGGGGTCGTTTCAATGAAATGTATGGCTGGGATTCTTATTTTGAAGCACTGGGGCTGCTGTCTGATGGTAGAGTTGAGCTAGCAAAGGGAATGGTAGAAAATTTTGCCTACGAAATCAAGCACTATGGAAAGATTTTAAATGCCAATCGATCATATTACCTATCTCGCTCCCAACCACCATTTTTGACTGATATGGCTATAAAAGTGTATAATGAACTGAACCCTTTTGAATCAAAAGAGAACAAAGACTGGTTACGCGAAGTTTTCAAGTCAGCTATCAAGGAATATAACACAGTGTGGATGGCAGAACCCAGACTAGACAAAAAGACAATGTTATCCCGTTATCGACCTGATGGACAGGGTATTCCACCTGAAACAGAGGCCTCGCATTTTGACCATATAGTTTCCAAATACGCAAAAAAACACAACATCTCCATTTCCGAATTTAATGATCTCTACAACAGCGGTAAAGTGAAAGAACCAGAGTTGGATGAGTACTTTTTGCATGATCGGGCTGTCCGCGAATCAGGTCACGACACCACATATCGTTTTGATGGCATATGCGCCAATTTGGCTACCGTTGACCTTAACGCTCTACTTTACAAATATGAAACAGACACAGCCGACTCCATCTCGAATATTCTAGATGGTGATCTTGAAGACTTTGAAGGAAATAAGCAAACCGCGGCAGAATGGATAAAGCGAGCCGAGCAACGTAAAAAGAACATAGATAAATACTTGTGGAACGAGGAAGAGAATTTGTATTTTGATTATGATACCGTTAAGGAGGAAATGACTACATATGAAAGTGCAACTGCTTATTGGATGATGTGGGCTGGATGTGCTTCTGAGAACCAAGCTAGAAAACTCTCCAAGAGTGTATATAAATTTGAAATGGTAGGCGGTCTTGTTTCTGGTACTGAGAAATCAAGAGGAACTATCTCTCTCGACAGACCTAATCGCCAGTGGGATTTTCCATTTGGTTGGGCACCTCATCAAATTATGGCTTGGGCCGGTTTCGACAAATATGGAATGTGGGACATAGCAGCCAGATTAGCTTATAGGTGGCTTTACATGTAAGAAATAATATAAACATATTATCTGTAATGTATTCTAACTTATATTCTATTCTAAGCATTACAAAGAGTTTTGTTGAGTTTAATGGTGTTGTACCCGAGAAATTTGATGTTGTTGGCTTATCTCACAAAGTCGAAGTGGAGTATGGTAACGTAGGGGTTGATTTTAAATTTGTTCCGCGTGAAGGCTTTGGGTGGATGAATGCTTCGTATCAGCTTGGACTGGAATATATTAATAAGCAAATGAAACGTGCTCTTGGTACATGTACTGATCCTGATTTATTATTCAAAAAGCAATTGGAACTTGAGACCTCAAGATTATCTGCGACTGAAAGACTTGAAATACTCACTCTTCGTCGAGAATCCACTATTGCCGCACGTGAAATTACATGCAATGGAAGTGCAAGTGCTGCTGTTACCAAAATCAATCCAGATGATATCATTAGGCAAGCCACAATGATACCACCCTCGCCAAAAGTCTCTGTGGATGATAACTTATTAACTCCTATCGATGACTCTTATAATTTGGAAACTGCATCTCCGTCTTCATTTAAAAGTAACGAAAGTGATTTTGTATCTCCATTAGACAGTTAGTAAACAATATAAGCGCTTTTTGTATATTTTAAACGTAATAGCTTTCCATTAAAATCATTTGACCGGCCTTATTTTTATAAGTTAATTTATAATTTCAGTCTTTTTTTTAGCGCACTATTTTACTTGTAATATCAGTGTTGTTGTATATTCAATTTAATGAAAGTAACTAACTCATTCAAATTCTTTTTTTCCATTATGAGTTTAAAAAAAAACTAAAATAATGATACAAAGCTTTGAATTTAAAATGAATGAAGTATTTTATTTTATACCTTTTATAGTTGATACTTAGCTTAGAACTATTCTGTCTGTTCTCTTCTTTCTTTTTCTAAAGCATATATGTTTCTCTTTTAATTTGGATGGAAGTTCAGGGATACAATGACGAAGTAATATACCCTGATCGAGTGCTTCCGTAACACCAAATTCAATGGGCTAAATATTTGTTGAACTACCCGAGCATTAAGGATAATGGATTAAATAAAATACTTATATCTACCATAATACCGTCTGTATCCAAGAAGCACATAGCCTTCACTAACATACAGCCAGATTTTTACTTCAGAAACCCCTATAATGCAATATTTCTAAGGCAAAATCTCTCAGGTATAGTATTTTATGCACACAAGTAAGCTAAAGTAGTGCCGTTCAAACTCTTTGTACACAAACCTTAAGTTTGTGTTCAATTAATTTATTTATCAATTGTTCTCATAAAACATTTTGATTTAATTTTAATAGTAATACAATTTTCCATTACTGGTATGCATTTTCCTTTTATATTTGTATATTGCCGTAAATAGGTTTTTAATGTGTTTATTTGAAAGACTTGCTTTACACGCTAGTGCGATTGATCAACAATCAAGTGAAACATTAGTATTTATAAGTATTATTTTCTTAATCCTTGAAGAGAATCTAAAAGGGTATTCTTGGAATCATCCATTTCGAGGGACCAGAGCATAGCACCACCAAGTTTTTCGCTTGTGACATAGTTAACCTTGTCCTTGATAGACTTGACATTATCGAAAGATAGGATCTGCTTATTTGACTTGTGGAAAGCAAATGGGGTAGCAGAGGTAGAGTCCCAAATATATTTCCAGCCATTCTTGTTGTTTTGAATACCACTGGAAACAATAGAGCGCCATTGATATGCTCCTGAATAACTCTTCTTGGCACCAGGACAAGCGTCAGCACTAGATTCATCATATTTATCACCTTTGACAGCACTAGAGCTAGCTAATTTTACGTAGGGACCAGTGGAGGAAGTAACAGCACGGGTTGTCTTTACGACAAAGCCATAGAAAGGAATGCCAACAACAATTTGATCTTTGGGAATGCCAGCCTTACTCCAGCTTTTAACAGCATCCTTGACGCTACCATCATATTTATTGGACGTATCAAGTGGTGCGTTGGGACCAGAGGTAGACATCCAGCTGCCGCTCATATCATAGGTCTAATTTTCGAATGTCAGTACATATGCTTAAAATAATATATATACATTCAATTACCATGATATAGAAAGAGTCCACAGCCTTACTCCATCCTTTGTTGAGACTGGTACTAGGTTGTTGCTTTTCGTCATTGAAGGGGCTTGTACCTGTAGCAATTGTAATAAGCTTGCGAACCTTAGGATACTTCTTGTTTAACGATGAACGGAGGGACTGCACAAAGGTAAGGTAGTTTTCAGTATCCTTGGCATTCCTAAATTAATTGTTATTAGGCTGTAAATTTTTTGAAACTAACATTAAATTACTTTTCGTTACAGGACACACCATTAGGGTCATTAGGATATTCTATAGTAAAAGTGGTTAGAGCCAGGAACGAAATGATAATAAAAAAAGAAAATTACCCCAGTCCAAATTAACACCATCAAGCTTGTACTTATCGACAAGGTCTACAATGTTTTTGACAAATTTCTTGCGAGAACTACCAGAGGCAACAAGACTACTAAAGTATTTGGAACCACTCCATCTATAATAATGACAACAAATGATTAGAAATTAAAATTGTTATAAACTGATTTTGTAGATTAAAACTAACCCTCCAACACTAATACTGACACCAACTTTATTTTTATGAGCTTCGGTGGTAACTAAAGGATATTCCAGATTAGTAACAATTAAGACTGGAAAATTGGTATAATTAACGTACATTTTTTTAAGTACTCAGGTGTAAATGAGCCAAGGGTGCCATCTTTACTGGGTTCAGCAAAAGCATAGGCAACATGGTCCATTTTCTTCCAGGGAATAGTTTTGGGTATTTCCCAGTCGACAACATAAGAGATTAATTTATGTTTACCGTAAATCTTTGAAGTTTCACATGCTGTAACGGTTATAAAGATGGTCACCAGGACCATCAAGAAGGCACAAAGGTGTCTAGCCATTGCTTAAAATAAATAAAGAAAAATGAAAGGAATGAAAAGGAATGAAAATAAAAATATAATTCGAAAAATAAACTGTAAAAGAACTAACCTATTTATACCCTTTGTTTAAATGATCGCTACCATGTTTGTTTATTTGTGCAAATAGCCTTTTTTGTATAAAATAATAAGCAAATCTAAATTGTGACAGGTACCACCCCTTATTTCTTCACTGACATTAAATGATGATATGAATAAAATCAATCACTCCGCATACTGAAGTCAGAAGTTTTTGGCTTACTCTAAAAAAGATATGTTTAGGTTCCACGAGAATAATCATACTGGTTTGATTGGAGTAAACATGATGTCTACTTGTTCACCAAGTCATTTTGCTCTTTCTCAGCTAATTTAATAATGGTAGCATTAATTATTATATAATTTAAAGACTAATATACCATGTTTTATGTTAATGCAACCTGTTTCATCCAAAGAATAGGTATTCGTTATATATATTTTTTTCGTTAGATATACTACTTTATGTCTTTAGATTACCTAAAAAAGGAGAGAAGTGGATAGAGAGAGTGTGTTAATGTTTTACAAGAAAAAGAAAAAAGAAAACGCTACTATAGCTAATTAGTAATTTCCTTATTCAATAAACTAGATTGTACCATCTTCCCAAGATTTTCTATTATTATTATTATTATTATTATTATTGAATATTTGTGACATTTTCTACCTTTCATATATTATTTGTATACACCAAATGTAGATCGACAACCAAAATGGGTAGTCAATCAGATCTTGTTGATCATTGCGCCTTTTTAATAATATCAATCTCAGTTTTCTCTACCTTCGTCCGAGCAAAACGGAAGGAGCGGTGAAATACCGAGACGTTCAACGCTATTGGATCATAATTAATGATTTGACAATTTAGCCAGCATTACCAAATATAAACACCATCTTGAATAACTAAGCGTTTATAGCAGTTGGCGTAATAAACTCTTTCGTATATGAAATGAACCATTGGTAGTAAAAGCCAATATTCTTATATCACGCCCTTTCATTGAATATAAGTGCAATAAACTTTAAATGTGTCGCACTAAATATTCCACAATGTAATTGTCTCATTTTTCGTCTTTTGCAAGTGTACTAACAATAAGCGTCAGTTATTACCATTATGTCATAATGTTGTACAATATAATGAGTCTATATGTGCCTCTTTTCAATTTGCAAGCGCAACAAACGATATTGATGTATATAATTTTAGCTGTATAATGATGCACTTTTACCAAAAAAAAAAGAAAGGATGACAATGAGTGCCTCAGATGCCTCAATGACCTAAAATTGTCTTTTTACATGAATAGAAATATCAAATAAAGTCCAATAGGATGGTTCTTTATAGCAATAAAAGAAATAAAATGTAATTATTCAAAAATTATGAGCTTGTAATGCGCAAATTTTCAAAACCATAGAAAATAAAAACGTGTTTTGTTTTACGGTCTCACGTTCTGGTATTGTTCTAGAAGAATACTATTTGTAAAACGGCTACTTTAACCCTATTTTCAAATAGAAATGTATTACAGAAACGAAAAACCCTTTCACGTAGAACTTGAATACCAATATCTACCATTGATATCAACAATGGCGTATTATGACAATAGAGTAAAAGTACACATGTCCCAGAATTAAGTGTATATGACCCATTGAAATCAACGAACATTGCACAAAACAATGCAATGCGAGTCACGCGCAACAAAAAATGAACAGGGTCTCTTTTCGTTTTTCCTATATTCTTACGAATAAAAAAAATACATTTGAAAAATGCTGGGTCGAATCATTCACATCACTGCTGATGCCGTTCTTGTTTCTGCCGTTCTTGCCGGCATCAAGAGAAACACCGGTTTACAGTAAGTTAAAGCTGCTAACAAGTCAATTGTAAGCTAATTTAATTTATTATTTAGACCTTCTGCTGCCATGATTGAGAACGAAGATGTTCGTAATTACTTTAATAAATACCTTAATGTCGGTGAATGGGTCTTGGATACCAGTATTGGTATCATGAATACATCTCCTTATTTTGAACGCAAGAACTAATAATGTACTTTTATAATAAATACCTTTTCTCTTTCATCCTTTCTCTCTCTCTCTCTTTTTTTTCTTTTGTCACTTTTTTCAGTCGAGTTGTATAGCAAGTGAAAGAAAAAACTACTATAAAGTGCAACCAATAATATTTTACTTTGGAATTCAACAGCAATGCTATTGCTTGCGGTATGTAAAGCAAAATGAACTGGTGTGCTACAAATCATGATCTGAAAAAATGTGACTTCTTTAGAAATGCAAAGTAATTACAAATTTACAATGCTTTAATGATAGATCAAATACAATATGCAATGCAATGAAGCCATGTAAAGTAATTGTTGAGTTTGAAATAATCACAGTTGACTTGATCTGAGTTCTTTCATGTAAAAAGTGACTTTATCACATGTAAGTCTCACCTTTACTTCATTCACAATAAAAGAATAAGGACGTGTTTATGTCACTGCCTTGGAAGAATCCATAATGGAGAGAATAATACAATGGCAATTCTTCTTGATATAAAATACTCAAGTACAAAATTGCCTCCAATGTAGTATTAATAATACCAAGGTGCTAAAAGTCAAATTATGCAAAATATGGGACAATTGATTGGCATACGAATTTCTTGCCAACTATGATAATTGAACAAGTATTTAATCTATTAATACTATACACAATCAACTATTGCTTTTTATTACGGTATTCATTGTTATAATAAAAAAATAAAATAAAATGGAGAAGAAAGATTATATTTAATTAGTAACAATGACATTAATCATAAAAGACTAGTGAATCATTTATAAGCAAAATAAGTCAGTTGATTAAATCAAATCTCATTACCACGGCACTATCGGTATTTACCATGAGGATTTCCTCTATTTTTCATAAATAAACAAGGTTATGTATGACCAGGGGGAAAAAAAGGGAAGGAAAGAGTAGTTATTATATTCCCAAGTATTTGTAGGTTTGTCTTCAACGGTAATTATTATTTCCTTTCTTTTTGAGAATGACCATCAAAACTATTACCATAGTGTACGATGATACTCTAATATATAACCATATAAACTCTGTTGTATACGCACTGTATGAGTACGCACTTTATATTCGGTGTAATACTTCATATACTAACTCTACTTGGTACTATTACAACTTATCTAGTTGATAAAGAAGTATATGGTATAGTTAATAAAGGGTACCTTCATCATATACAAAATAACAAAGAGCATGTCATCTTTTTCCCTTCTACCATAGCAAGTACTGAATATGTAATATTTATAGTAGTTTGAATATCCCATAATAAACCCAAACCTGAAGAAAATGATAGTAAATGGCTAACATTAATATATTATACTTTGAGTTGGTTTATCTCAAACGATTAGAGTTTAACATTTTCTATCTTGAACAAACATGTGAAAAATACTGAAAGGCTTAAATAAATACCTCAAAATGAGTTTATACATTCGAAACCAGACTTTAGATGCATGGTTTCATTTCATCATCTTTTGTATCGCTAAAATAAAAATATAACTATATCCCTCCCTGTATACAAATACCCAAGAACTTAAAATGGATCAGTGGGATTCTTTTTTACTAATTAATTAATTTATTTCAAACAAAGTCATTAAGTGGGTGATATTGGGTAAGTCTAAGTGTAAGTACATAACATTTTTAAAGAAATAACATTTATTTACAAGTCTTTGATGTGTTCAACTTGACCACATTTTTCGATATGATCACCTCTATATTTAATTACATAACTGCCATCTGGCTGTTCTATGACAGTTTTATTAACTGGACATCCCTATTTGGTTTGATATATTAGTATGTTATGTTAATGTTTACATATATATATATATATCGGAACAATAAGACTAAGATAATCCGAGATTGTCCGAAACTGCGGTTGATTTTTTACCTTGTAACTATTCGCACACTTGTAGTATATACTTCTACATCCGGTTTTTCTCTGTATAGTATTTCCGTTGTTCTTCCAAAAATGTCGATCATCATATGGAAATTCCGTAGTTTCAATGATTTTCGTGATGGCCTGCATCGAACGACGACGACGCGTTTTAGAAGGAAGTATTTTGTTGTTAACATCGGGTAATGCTTGATGAAAACTAGATGGAATAAAAGCAACAATAAATCAGAACTACTGCTCGAACTTTTCTATGTTTGTTTGTATCTTACTTTTCATAAGTTAGTGATTGAGAATAAGGGGAATCCAAAGGTATGGATGCTGATTTAGAAATTGGAGCTGAACTGGTAGCCTGGTTGATATTATTATTAATAGAATATATGGAGATACCAGCCGAGTTTCTACGCTGAGGGACTACGGTAATAGGTCGTGTGTTACATACTGGCGTTGAATAGGGATTTGTTCTTCTGTGAATTGACCCTCCCGTCGTACTACTTGTGCTACTTATACTACTACTGGACGACCTCCTATGCTGAAAATTAAGTATTGAATCGCTATATAAATTCCGATTGGCTCTATTATCAGCTCTGCTGCTGGAATTTGTTGTAGAATTTTGAGTTTTAATATACAAATCAAGTTCTTTCGTTTTCAATTTAGCTTCCTCAGTTCGTCGTTTATCTTCTTCTACTTTGCTGGATAATATAAGGCGGAGTAACTCAGGGTTTCCTTGATATTGCGAAATAACAGACTGAAGATCAATTTGAGATGAATTTGTTGGTTTGACAGCTGACTTGGAACGTAGTTTTGACGAAGTTGAGGTTGTGTACTGGAGATTTCCAGAGTTATCTGGAGGATTAGAGCTTAAATATGTATTGTCATAAGAATCTTGTGATGTGATTGTATGGATATTCATATTAATTTTATATTTTAAAGTGTGTATCCACGATTAGACTTTGAAAGCCCTTTTTTTCTCTTTTTTTTTTTTCAGTTAAAAAAATGTGGTAGTTATATATAATCGTAAGACGGAGATCAAATTCTGGGAAGAAACCATAATGTCAAACATTTTTCCCAGGATATTATAAGCTGGTACAAAAATCTTCCAAACGGGATCATTTCTATTCAATTTATCTACCGTTTCGTGATTCAAACTTAAACGGTGATATTAACATTATAAACTCGCTTACAAGCTGGAGCCCTTGTAGATGAAATAGATCCACAAAAAACTGACACCTGGCCCTCTAACGGGACTCCAACTTTATTCCTGTCTATTTAGCTAATGCCGAAAAATACCGTTACCCCACAACAGCGGCCTTGTGTACCCTTTAAAAAGAGAGCCAGCTGATAGTGGGTGCTGACG
>VCJL01001619.1:22693-41178 GCA_024139405.1 Backusella mclennaniae | reverse complement strand
TTTTTTTTTTTTTTTTTTTTTATCAAAATACGCTATATTTGGATTTAATTGATTGACTTAAAATTGACGGTGTTCATCATCTACTTAACCTGTGGGATAATTATTCATGGAGGAGTAGATTATAGAAAGTTCCAAGGCATGAACGGTGATATTATTTTCCATTAAAATAAACGTTAAACCAATAGGAGAAAAATCCACTGCGTATAGATATTAAGACACCAAAATAGACCAAGAAAGTATAAATATTCAGTTTGTTTATTAATTAGACTCGGACTTTAGAGAATATAGATACTAAGATCATCGTTGAAGATGTATTGCTATCTATTCTAATTTTTAAGTTAATATTATATTAAAAAAATAGAAAATCATAGTTAAAGTGTCTAAACTGATAAACTTTGTGATAATGTGATGAAAACGTTTAAAGGCGATGACTCGAAAAAAAAATGCAGCTGCACCTTTTCTTTAGAAACGACGGGAGATTCTGGATTTTGTGGGTAGATCACCATTGTCTTTCAATTCTTGCTATTTTTGGTAATATATATAGCTCTTGCAAACAGCTTACTAGAAAATCACAGGCCTGGGAAAACAAAACTTTACTGAATTTGATTTTTATATGTTGTAATCGCTGTTTTGTACCCTTTCTATCGGATAAAAAAAAAATAAAGTGTCCTGAGATTTCAACCTTATTTGGTTACCAAGTAATTTTGCTGAAAAATTAATATGTTGGTTTAATGTGGATTGTTATGCACTAGTCATTATTGCTTTGCTAATAAGATCTTGGATGTAAGGATCTCAAAATTTCATAGTAATTAACAATAAAAAGAAAGGAAGCTAAGCTACTTCTATGTACGGAAGATGTTTTTCGATAAAAAAAACTTTAGGTACTATATACAGATCAAAATTAAAATCAAGGAACGTAAATTCTAGATGATCTCCATGTCAATTACTTATTCATAAGAATGAGTATCAAGCAGGTTTAAAGATGAGAATCTTCGGTTTTATATCGATAATAGACCGCTGTACCTATACCTACACACAAACATTACCAATATCCAGGAGCTTTGTCCATATATAAAAAGATCCCTCGATCCATATCCTCTATTTGACAGTGTTAAAAATCAAACGCCAACAAGATCATTATGGAGGGGAGGATTATTCTAATACAACTCCTCGTAACTATTTTTTTTTTATAATATCAAAAATTATAGGCAACTACAGCAACATAAGGGCTATTTTTTTTAATTTTTTTTGACTGCAGGCTTGTTCGGAATATTAGAAGATATTTCGCCATTTTTTGATACTTTATAGTCAAAAATATCCCGTTATTTCATTCACATGACATTAGCCCTCTGGGGATCACTTGAAAGGACACGTTTTTTTTTTAATAAAGTAAAAATAATATGCTTTTTTTATTGGAATATTGGTTCACTAAATAACAATATAAAATAAAATAAAAAGATATGCAAATATTCACTATATTAACATCAAACTTATTGTAATCAAGCAAAGTGGTTGATTGCATAAACGTTGTTACAAGGTGGTGAGCGAATAATATTGGCTTGGGCTCGTACATACACTGTGAAAGCAGGCGAAGCTTTTGAGATTACCTTTTATCATTTTGAAAAGACAGTTATCTAGAAAATAAGATTGGTTTGTCTAAATAAATCCATGATAAGTATTTAATGAGATATTTCAATGACTTATAGTCACGTATTAAGCTTTGTAGTAACTCAGGGAACAAACATACATATTAAATTTTGGTATAAACAATGAACTATGTATGATCCGTTTATCCAAAGAAAAAATACATAATAAATTCGACTTTGGAAATAACAAAATATAGCTAAGTTTAAGTTATCATAGGTGATTGATTTCATTACTATATTTGTCATTTATTGACAGCCTTCAAATCAATACTATTAATACTTTTCTTAGAGTGATGTTGATCAATATTTGGCTGTGAAGCTAAGAAAAAATAACAGAATTTTTTTTCCAAAGTAGTATGTTCTTCTGTGCACTACGTAGTGTATGAAGGAGTACTTGGTTAGCCCCATATCTTCGATAATTTTCACATTGATCGCCAGCAGAATAAATATAATACACCTATACATTCGGTTACACAAGAACAGAATCTTGGAGAAAAAACATTAATGAGAACTTACCAGCCGCCTCGATAAGGTTTTTTTAGTTCCACCTCATGTGATGCATGGGGCACATTATGAACTGATCATTATTCAACAAATAAAATGGACTTCAGTCAATATTATACATCAAAATAAGGAAACTTAAGATTAAATATATTATCCTAATATTTATTTGGATTAAGCTTAGCAGTCCACTAACAAGAAGAAATGCAGCTTTGTATTCCACTATCCAATACCTTTTTATTATTATACTTCTAATTATTTGCTATTCAGATAATGATTAATCAGGCTTTTAATATAATGATAAGTATTTGCAAATGATTTTGTTGGAGCATCTACTCTAGAGAATGGATAGACTACCCAGTACAAGATTGAAAATACTATCGTATTAAAATGAGAGTTGAACTGGTAGGAATCGAGGGATCCGAGTTTTAAGCAGCCTAAATTAATTCGCTAGTTGATTGAATGTAATTGCTAGAATAAGGGATGATCACAACGCAATCCTGTACTCAAATGCACCTCGATATATAAATTTAAAAATGTCTGGTCCTGTTTCGAGCAAGAGACACAAATGAAAAATAGTAACCTTCAAAAAAAAAGAAAAGAGCAAAGAAAATTAATCTGAGATGGGGAATAGTTAGCTTACAATAACAAAATATATTGAAAGCATCTCATCAATAAAAAAATACGCATGTATGTCAAACTTGTAATAAAATTATAATAGTAGCGTAAAAGACTTTTATAACAGTGGCTAACTATCTATGTTAAGCTTGAAGTTCTAGCAAATATTGGAAAATGGCTGTCTAGTAGAAACTGCTATCATTATTTATGCATTTTTTCAAGATTAAACAAAGCAAAATCCCTTATTTCAATTTTACTAGTTTCATTTAAAGAGCTCTTTTTTTTTTCTTTTTTTTTTTTATAAATAGTACCTTATACGGTATAAATTTCTTTTTTCAAATAACGAATCGTTTGAAAGAAACTAGAGGTAAAGAATACCTCTCGACTTATCAAAAAAAAGATACTGCTAAATCATAAATTACTACAAAATATAAGGACAATAACTGGTATAGTCATTAAAGAAGCCATACAGTTTCAATTATCGCATCGAAAATATATGAGAGGCATTGTGGGATCGTATGTGCGACAATTAATATATAATTTTAGGCAAATTGTACAAAAATATATCTTCTGATTATGAGCTATTTTGGTAAATATGCCTTCCAAAATTACTCTAGTATGATCTTTTTATAAAAACAAATAGTGCTAATTTGTGCAAGGGCAAATACTCCCAAAGAAGAGGGAACTATTCCTAAGACTACATGTTTCATGAATGATCGTGAGTATTTGTGATGACAAAGAAAGAATTAAACCTACAACAATGCAATCCTGCTAATAGTAATTATACTTAATAACAGTCAAACCAACCTTTATTTCTGAATATAGCTTAGTTCAAGTTTGTTGATGCCAGCATAACTAAAACTCTTATATAATCGTGTTATTAAATAATTTATTGCTCACATATATACTTTCTCGAATCCGAAGCAGATTTTTGTATAAAGAGAAAATATCTTGAATTAGATATTATCTGAGTACATACATGTGAATTATGATCAAAGTACTGAACTGCCCATTGATATGACTGGTACAAGTACAATTCAAGAAAAAAAAAATGAACTCACATCTCAAAAAGAAAGTACATGGTACAAGGTCATTATCCTCAAAATTTAGAATAATATTAGTGAATTATACTTAAAACGAATTACATTTATGTCAATAGTATGATTCATACTAGGATTATGTGAAAACTATATAAAGCGCCGAATCGAAAGTTATTTTCACTATTTTTTGAATTGAAGTTTATACAAATGTCTGAAATTGATATCGAAAAGGCTGAAGTGCAACATCAAGAACTGCAAGCAGTTGAATCTACTTCGTCTAACAGGAAGACTATACCTGTAGCTCCAACAAGCGAGTTAGTAGAATTCCAAAAGACCCTCATAGGTCCTGCAATTGGGTTTGGAGCTTTCGGACTATCATCTTTCGTTTTAGGGTTATATAACACAGGTTTGTTAACTGATGTTCCTCAGGTTGCTGTTGGTGTTGCCTTTGGTTATGGTGCAATCGGACAGTTTATAGCGGCCGTTATCGAAATAGTACATAAAAACCCATTTAGTGCAGCCTCCTTTTCTACATTTGCTAGTTTTTTTGTAGCTTTTGGAATTATGTTTGTTCCTGCTTCAGGCTTTATGGAGGCAGCGGTAGCTGCTGGACAGCTCAATTATTGTATGGGTTTAATTGAAATTGCTTATGCAATGTCTGCACTTGTTTTTTTCCTTGGTACTTTCCGTCAGCCGGTTATTGTTCGCCTTATTCTAGGACTAGCATTCTTATGCTACTTCCTAAGCGCAATCGGCTCCTTTACTGGATCGGTAGGAGTAACAAAAGCTGGTGGGTGGTTCTCATTTATTTTGGGCTTAGTTGCTTGGTATGCGTTGTGCGCTTCAATTTATAACGAAACGAATACATTCATTAGGGTCCCCTTTTTTTAATATCCCACTTATTATTTATATATTGGAAAATAACTATCAACTATGTAATTCTAATAAACTATATATTTATATTAATCGTACGAACAAGTTGTAATTTATTTCCGTCCAGAAGGTTTAGCATTTTTTTGATGATATGTAGTTGCATAATCTAAAAGATCATTTAGCATGCCATCATCCCCTCTAGGGTCTTTAATAAATACGGCAGGTTGACCCAAAGGTGTATCAATTGATTTATAGGTACCATCGCCAGCATAGTACTTGCCAGTCCAAATATGACGCCAAGACACATTTTGTGCGTCCTTTGGGAAATAAACTTTTACATATGATGTAGAAGGTGCCAGGACAGGTGCAATCATCATGGAGCTACCCAGTAAATACTGCTGCCATGTCAGTTTACGAGCTATTTTATCATTTGGATAGTAAAACACCAGATGCCGCATTACGGGCCATCCCTTGTCGTAAGCCTCCTTCAAAACTTCCTTTCGGTATCGGTTGATGACAACAAAAAGTTTCGAAGTATGTGCTAAATGTTCATAAGAGTCTATTGACCGATATATTAGCTCAAATGTATCATTTTTGTATGTGCTAGCCTACCATCACTATCATAAAATTGAGCATTCAAAGATGCAAGTGAGCCATCGGTTGTTCTAAATGCAGACGTAAACGCTGCCAACTCCATCCATCTATATAGTAGTTCTTTTGTTCGAAACATTTTTAAACCAGGTATTTGGCTTAATACTGTATTAGATCCTCCAATGTCACAGTGAGTTATTGAGAATCCCGAGAACCCAGAAGATAGCATTCCCATTACCTAATACCACAGGTGTTAATAACAGATCATTAAGTAATAATATTATATACTCACAGCACTTTTGATTCCATTATATTGATCCCAGGTAACATTCTGATCGCCTGCCCAAAATAAGTTCATCTTACCGGGAGAATGGGTATAGGCTGACCGGAAAAAGCAAACTGCTTCATCTTCCTTTCCTAGCTCAGTAATTACCTCTCTGTGAAGATCTTGTAAATCTTCTGGATAGTGGTTATGGTATTTAGAAGCCGGCTCACCGGAATGAAGTGATACAATGTTGTCATCACAGGGTAAATGCTCTCCAAAATCAACCATCAGACCTTTTTTTTTAAAAATAAATAAATAAACAAATAAACAAATAAATCTTGTGATTTGAACACTTACCTGAAATACCGGATTTCCATACTTGCTCTTTCAAAATATCCTTGTACCAGTTTCTAGCTTCAGGGTTTGTTAAATCAATTAGACCAGCTTCTAATCCAGGACCTAATCGAATAGAGAAAGCATTACCACCAGACTCGGGGGAAACAGTCTGCAAACCCTTGACCATATAGCCCTTGGATTGTGCTTCAGGAAACAGATTTCGTTTGAATTGTGGCTTGATGCTAACATTTGTCAAGAAAGGATTTACATAGGCCATGACTCGGATTTTTTCCTTTCCATTATTGGTATTAATTTCATTTACAAAGTTGTCCCAATCAGGATACAGTGCATCATCACTTTCCCAGTTCCACCACTGTCTAGTAAGTGTTGTACTTTTACTAATTTCTTGAATTCTTTTTCCAGTCCAGTCTTGTATAAGTACTGCTGTAGTTGGCACATTATGACTTTGAAGTCTGGAGAGTATTTCTCTTATAGTATCCCGACCTCCTTGGATTCCAGCAATTAGGCCATCGGAGACCCAATCGGGTAATGGGAGCATCCTTCCCGCATAAGAAGTGTATTCTGTCACTAAATCCAGCATTGTCTTACCATCCAAAATTCGGCCTTGAAATGATATATATAGTCGCTTTCATTAATGGAGAGCTATTATTATAGTCTATATATATACCTTGTATTTTGTCCGATTCAATACGTATTTGTACTCTATCAGGTTGTCGAAAATCAAAGCTTGTATACTCTGAATTTTCCATGAAAAGAGAGCGCACATCACTACTGATATAATGCGGTATTGACGCATAGCTAGCAAAGTTATCTGCTGTACCGCCGAGAAAACTGAAAGCTGAGTCCTTGAATGTTAAAGACCAAAAAAAAAAAGGTAATTGGTGAGTTACATGCTTTTTACATATATATATATATCATTTTCACGAGTAATACTTACAGCTGGTGCACCTTTGCCATATCCTACCTCTCTTTTGTTTTTGGGAAATAAATACAAATGTAAATATAATTTGAGCACGATTCATTAGGCGGAGTTATCGTTTATTAATATATACCTGACAAGAATGGGGACTTTTTGTCCTTTCAGTGAGGAATAGTAAAATTGTTCACCAAATCCATAAAAGTCTTCTTCAGGTCTTGATTCATACGCCAATATCAAACGATAATAATCTGCCATAGTTGAGTCTCTATGGGTGATTTCAGCCGAAAATTGCAATTGCCGGGAACTGAGTTCTTCGAAAGTAAAAATATAATCCATGTGGGTCGGTAACACCAACTTTGTACCCAAACCGCCATGTATTCTAACCTTTGACTTGTCGATACGTTCAACCTTTGTTATTGTTTGGATACGAGTAATACTTTCATCATGCTCTGTCACCTTGAACACGCCATTTTCTCCAGTACTCATTTGGTCCTTACCCAACGTTGAAAATAAAAACGGCTGATTTTGTAAAGCTATATACATAAATCGTGTTGTTTTAACATAAAAACGTGGTGTGCAACAACCAATGTTAAGCATGACAGTCCTTACATTTCCAAATGATACGATCATTGCGATTCTTTACTGTAAGTGCTAACGCTTGGCAATCTACTTGAATTATAAAATTTCCAGTAGAATAAGGTTGATCTGCTACTGCTTTTCCAATTGAAAGGCGAGGGGCAATATACTCCTCCGTAGAGGCCAATCCAACCGACTTTAACACACTTCCCCACATAATAGTTTTAAGAGAAAGAACAAAAAGACATGGTGATTAAATGGAGCGGTTTATATATTATTCCTGTGTAGGGGTTTGAATATGACTGGTAAAAAAAGAGGGTGGTTTACCCTAATTCCGATCCTCTTGCTCCAGCTTTGCATTGTTGTATTTTTTTATGGGATTTACAAAAAAAAATTATATTTTATTCTACATATAATATTATCGATATCTATTTCTATTGAGTAAAAAGAGCGTCATTACGCACTTTGCTGTATGCTTCACGTTGAAGTGAATGTTTAGCAACTTCTATATCGGTTTTAATATCACAGATAAGGGCATCTGAGTAAAATAAATAAGTGAAACGTGAGCATACATATTATAACCATCGCATTTGCGTTTGTTTCTCTTTTTAGTTTACCTAATGATGGGTAGTTTTGTTCTGGGCGGATGTATCCGGTTACGATGATACGGATGTCATCACCGTAAAAATCAGAAGCAAACTCATGCAAGATATGTACCTCCTTTTATCACAAGTTAATAATCCGTTTTTATCACATACAGCATGTTTTACATCATAGAACTTACAGCTGATCTCTTTTCGTTTTTATAATAAGGGTTCCAACCAAGACTCATTACCATTGGGTATACTGTACTTCCAATCTCTCCTACCTGAGCCCAACCATAATAAACACCAGTATCGCACTCAGTAAACATTGATTCGAGTGCTTCTTCACTCATATTGGCTAATCAATTCTTAATATCAGACACAACCTGTTTTATATTTCAAACGTTTCCATTTATCTACCTGTCGGAATACCCAACTCCTTGGAGCCTCTTCCAAATCCTTTGACAACTTTTCCAGAAACAGAAATAGGGTAGGGTGCTTCCAATACTTCGGGACCTACAACAAGTGGACGTTCAGGGTTGATGCTGGGGCTCATGATGTGTGTGTGTTTTGCTTGAGAAAAGAGATGAATAATATTGAAAGGAAAAAGAAAGATGACAAATAAATAGAAATTAAATAGTTCACGTGACGTGACTTTTTATAGATGACTAACGCTTTACAAATGGACCCTGTTCCTGATTTCTGGTGTAGACTTTGAATCGCTATTTAACATTTTTGTTGGACATATAAAAATTGAATTCAACTATAATAACTGTCCTTAGTCTATGAAATTCAATATTGTTTCCTCTGTAGCAATAAATAATAGTAAAGTTTGAAACAGTAGTATGATACTAAAAATATTTACAATGAGCAAGTGGAAAGAACAAAAGGAAAAAAGTGAAAAAAGAATCACTTTCCAGCAGGTTTTATGATCTAAAACATTGGATGTTAGCTTTAACAATACCAACATGCACACTCACATTTTACTTTACCTGGAATGAGTAGACCAAATTTCCATTCATTTTATGTCGATAAAAGTTATTTATGAGACCATAAAACACATATACCCAGCTTCAAGATAGTACTTCAAGTATTTATATTGACTGACACTACATGTCACTATAATTTTCATGTCTACTAAAAAGTAATGGCTGGCGACTCCCATCCAAATAAAGAGATAGTATAAATGGTTTTCTTGCAAGACATATATCGTCTTTTTTATAACTTCAGTACTTCTAATAGTTAATTAGTATTGCGGAACCATTCATCATCTTACATACTTGATCGCGTATTGAAGAAATAAATACTCTACTATGTGTAAATAGGAGTGTCTTGATTCACACATATATTCTTCACAAAACAAAAGGCATATTGATGTTTTAAACTCCGGATATTAATTAGGTTAAAAGGATATTTTTTTTTTCTATCCCTCCTTCATCCTATTTTATTTGAGGATGTGCTTTATCATTATTGATGGTATATTGCTATCATCGCATAGCATAACCAGTAAGAAAATGCTCAATTGTACTTTAGTTAAAATATAGATTAATTAACCTTCATGTCATTTCCAATTAGGTTCCCGACCCTTTGATTCATTCAGAGGTAAATGAAACCACTTCAATTGTTATATCCTAACTAGTTTATATCCATTTTTAAATGAAGCTATCTAATAAAGAAAAATAGAGGGAGAATTCACGCTTTTTTTTTTGATTCAAGTAAACTGACATTTTTGTAGATGTAAAAAAAGACATGTGGGACTATTCCTCAAAAAGCAATTTGTTTCCAAGTGTTTGACAATAAAGATTTTTTATTGCATGTAGTACATAAATAATAAAATCTTATTACGTGATTAATCAAAAGAATCTCTGTCTTTCTCTTCTCTCTTATTCCTTTTTCTTTCCTTATTTTTTGCTTTTTTTTTATATTTAAAATAGAGATATCATGGCTGCACTTGATATGTATAAAATCCTCAATTTACTCGCAGCATTGGGGATATTACTCAGTTTGATCGGAAACTTTGTTAGTCTTTGTATGTACATATCTTGATTCAACGATAAATCGATAATTAACTATTATTACTTGAACCATCAATAGACTGGTCTTCGTTCTTGAATGCGGTCTTTAAGATGTAACAAGGATTTTTTTGGCATTTTTTCTTTGTATTGATGCTAATTGATATGATTAGTGGATTGTTAGTGATTATGTTACTCATCGAGTTTAAACAAACGCCAGCCTTTGTAAAGCACATGTCTTTTATGTTTTCTTTTCTTGGACGAGGTGTCTGTAAGTAAATCGATTAGGATCAGGATAAAAAAAAAGAGAGAGAAAGTTGGTTCTCTAACATGTATATTTTTTATTGTAGTTTATATAATGTAATTTATCATATCTATAATTGATTTGTTCAATCACTAATTGATGTTTCACAGCCTTGCTTTCATTACATTCAACAATTATGTTATCAACATTGTTGGTGGTGTCCTCGTAAGTATATAAATGTCGTTAGTTTGAAATATCAAGTTGTTTTAATTGATTACATAAAACTACGCTTTTATACTAGATTCTTGTACCAGGTATTGCATATCTTGTATTCCATTTCATTAAACGAGACCAAGAACCTCCCTACATGGCGTTTTCTACATATTTGGAGATTATTGGAGGCTCATCTTCCACTTTACCACACTCTCAAAGTTCAATGGCACATGCACCACCTACCGCCATGAACCAAACTTATTCATCAGAACCAAATAACTATCAGGGTGGTTACAATACATCAGGAGCAAATGACGTTTATGGTAACCCAGTTGCTTCATCAGCACAAAATGGACAATATGAATACGCACAGAAGACATTGGTGTACTAGTTGTGTTACATTTGCTTTTCTCTCCTTAATCGAGACTTGTTGATGATGGATAGATTTTTTTTATACATACATATAATATAAATAATAATAGATATAAATTATAATGTTGGTCTGTGTAAGTTGCTGTGTAAATCTCTTGTTTTTTTTAAAAAAAAAAAAAACGCCACACGCAGTGCCATAATTTTCGTTTATTACCAATGAAAATCGTAAAATGTTGAAACCATCCATTCTTAAAATGGGGTAACCTTGAAGTCGTGCACCCTTTTAAGATGAAGTCTATATCGAAGTTGATTTTTATATGACCTCCGACATGCCTTACAGCAGTTATCTGGATCGTACACATCTGGCGTGATATTTAATTTGAGTGGGGTGATTTTGATCTGATGTTCATGATTGGCATGATCGGCAGTAATTATTAGGATCATAGAGATCGGGAGGGATATCAAGAAATCCCGTAAAGGTGATTTTATGATTAAGTCGAAGATGTTCGTAGTAATTTGGCTTTGTTTTATGAGGTCAATCACAAATCAGGCAGTATTTGTTGGGATCAGCTCCTTCAGGAAAATGATGGTTTGCGTGACTTTCAGATAAACAGTGTTGAAGAAGCATATGGTTTACATATTCTTCCTGTGAATTGCACTGTAGTTTACAAGTAATATATGTAAAATCCTTGTTACTTGTTAATAACGCCATATCAGGAAGTTTCTTTGCCCTTCGTCGCTTTTTTGCTTCGACTTGGTGAGCTTCGATTTGATGTGATCGATAGTTTCGTTTATGAGCAAAGGTCTCTCCACAGGTAAGACAAACAAAACCAGTATCAGTGAAGCTAGTTTTCCATATATCTCTCTTAGTTGGGTTAAAGAAAAATAGTGTATGTAATTTACTTGATATCATCGTTGCTATCGTCTTTTTTTTAAAAGCGTCTTCAGGTCCTTCTCATTTTCTTCTGTCTTGGCTTACGCTTCATGTTTGATGGTGGTATTTACATTTTCCTCTTTTTTGGCTTGAATCTTCTCGCCAATGGATTCTATCTTTACATGTCCCTTTCTGGTTTTAGGTATTATGTGAAGTGAAAGTAAAATAAAGAACGCGTTTTTTCACAAAATGGCTTTTTGCAGGTAAAAAACATTTTAGTGGTGGTGTTTCAAACACAGTGCTACTAAGAATAAAAATAAACAGGAACGAAATAAGCTTTCTTTTGTGTTTTATCGAGGATCAACACCAACCGCAGGTAGTTTGTAATGAATGACTTTCTTTTGTTTTTTTTAATAATTCCTGAACTAATTTTAAACTTGTTCATTTTGCTTTATACATATTTTTTCAAAGAAAAAAAAAGACAATAGATGAAGTGTAGAACCCAAGAATAAATGTACATGCTTTTCTTTAATAAAAAATTTGGCTTATAATAGAAAAGTAATCTAGTTCACTTGATTTATATACATTTTGAATTCCTTTTGTTGCGCATTTTAAACTTTAAGCTGTATATTTCACTATCAAATTGATCCAATTTTGCTTCATATTCATCTCTCTGTTTTCGTGCCAATGCCTTATTAGACGAGGGTAATCTATTATATTCAGACTGAAGCTTTTTTTGAAAGGTTGAGTATTCAATCACTTTTGCCTTACTGACTGTATACTTACGATTTCTTTCTGTGATAGTAATTGATTTAGTTTAATGTCAAGGTCATTTTTAGAATCGTTTTCATCTTTTTTCTCTTGGCTCTTTTGCTCCTCTTGCTTCATATTTTTATTTTTTACATTTATAGGTGTTAATGTAGGTGTTTTTTCGGTAGGACTGTACAAAGTAAAAGTTAGAATTTTGTGTGATGTTTTCTTTCTTTGGATCATTTACGTGATTAATAAGGGTGATAAAAGTTGGTCATTAAAAATTCCCATTCTTAAAAACTCTTGCATTGTTGATTTTAGTAATATGACTTGTAGTTGGGTAGACTCAAGTTGCCTTTTTAGCAAATTGTTGTTATCAGTGTCAATTGTGAGAGGACTGTGTTTTGGTTTTCTGAAAGAATAAAATGGAGTAGAAAAAAAAATCGTTAGTTATGAATGTCAATAACCATGCATTCTTTTTAATCTATACCCAGTCTTATCTGCAAGCTTATTTGACTTTTCAGTTCTAAAGAGAAATGTTGTCTGGTACTTTGTATGGTTTGTCTAAAGTGAATGTACGTATTAGTTGAATAACTATACTATAGTTATTTTAATTCCTTTTATATATCTATATTTACATTTTCATGCTTCTTTTTCAGCTCCATATTCTCTTTCTTTAATCTGTCAACATTTTGATTTGCTGTGTCAAGATCTTTAAGAGTAGCTGAGCAATAGTTTTCTTTAGTTCAACTCTTGTTTTATCTGTATTAAAAACTATTTTAACTACCTTGTTTTTCCTTTTCTAGCTTTTCTACTTTGATACGCTCATATTCCAATAACTTGATGAGTTCTTCATACTTTGTATCAAAAGTCATTGAAAGACCACTATCTTTACGCTGCATTGAATAACTCTGTGCATCTTCAGAATACCAACTCAATGCAGTTCCATTTAGGAGTGTTTTGCTACTACTGAGGTGTGATTTTGGTAGTCTTTTTATTGGTTCCAAAGGGGGAAATGTTTCGTTAGTAATTGCCCCTTGCACCATAATGTGAGGCAATGTCTGTGCGGTACCCGACCTAACATAGAGACGATGTTGCTTGTTGATTCGTAATGCACTATCATCGGATTGTTGCCGCATATGGTGTCTTGAAATAAACTCTTCTTTTGGAATGGAACCAATGGTGAAGCCCCTTCTTTTTCTTCCTTGATAAGAATATTGCCACTGGTAGTCCCGACTGGCATTACTATTCTCATATTCTACTGCAGGAGTTACAAGAGATTTGTGGGTATTTTGAGTAGAATCATAGTCTGCAGTACCCTCATGTAATTGAATTCTAGTAGAATGAGTAAGATGGTCCAACAAATTGAGGCTTTCTTCCAACTCCTCTATTTCTTTCTCCTCTTGTTGAAATGAGTGAGGCTTTGGTTCGGATAGAATTTGAATTTTATTTCCAGCATTCTGTCCTGGTTTTTCTAATGATAGTTTTGAACAAGCTTTTGATAATGGAAATTTTTCCTTCTTTATCATTGTTTGAGTTGAAGAAGAAAATGACGATGGAAGTGTTTGATACTTTTTTGTCCCACTATTTAAGGCATTAGGGTTGGAGTTGGACCTTTTCTTAGTAGGACCACGGTATTGAACTGATCTTGTTGTAACTTTGGTGTTATCTTCTGCAATAGCTTGAGGTGTATTTTCATGAGACTCAAGTGCCTGTATAATTTCTATTTTGGCGATAATAATTCACTGTGAATAAATTGGATTTCGAGAGGAAAAATAGATTAATAAATAGTTACCGGATTGTTTACTAGTGAAACGTAATTAGATTTGAAATATAGTAATAACAGTAACTATTTACCTTTTCTTTACTTTTTTTCTCTGCCCTGGTTTTAATGTTTTGTCAGATGCCTTTGTATTATACTTTTCCAAGGGTCTGTTTTGAGTTTTTATAGACATTTTGATTTATTTTTACAAGTGAATGGATAAAAAAAAGAAAAAACTAAAATAAAATATTTTTCTTTTTATTTATATATAATAATAAATCAAAGGAGAACAAGTCAATTAAGGAGTAAGAGAAGGGAATCAATCTGAATCGCTATTTTCATCATCGCTGATTTCTTGTAACTTTCCTTCTTGCATAGCCTTTACAACTGGATTCTCTACATCAATGATACCAGTCTTTTTTAATCTTTCAAATAAAACAAACAATTTTTCAGCCTCTCTCTCTTTTTCTTCGTCCGTCATATCCTCCAATCGAGGTTCCTGCTCATTTGCAACGTATTGTCCAGTAATGGGATTGATGTTTTCTCCTTCCTCTGACTGTGGCTCCATGGCAATACCCTTATTTACGAGATATCCTACTGCATTACCATAGCCGACCTGTTGAGTGAACGTGCTTGCTGTTTAATATTGAAGAATTAGTTTTAGTTATGTTCTGTTGCCATATGATTTGGTGGTGTATCAATTTACCATTTTCATTGCATAAAACAAACAAAGTCTCACAAACAGCATCGCGTGTCTGTGGCATCATTGTGCATGTCATTAATCTAATCAAATAGGCAGATAAACTCGAGCCCTGATGAACAGGGTTTTTTCTATCTCTAATTATAGATAAAAGTGTTATTTTAAAAAGAAAGGTTAATATATTCATAGGGTAAACTTACTCTTTAGTTGGTAACATGTGACTAGCAAATATTGCTCTAAAGGAAACCTCAGCATCGGCAAGGTTTCGAATAACAAGCAAAAGTGGAGAGAGGATAGCATCCACTTGAGCATTAGGACAGTTGTCAGGATCACCTTCTGGAATGAGGTGGCGAAGAGAACGATCCAGAAAATCAATAAAAACATGAGTGATGACCTCATGACCCTCCTCGACAGTACTATACATTGTCTTTGTCCATTCTTTTTGCTGTTTCCACATTTTAGAAGTGATCTCGTAAGGATACTGCATAAGGGCGTGGATGGCATGCGAGTGAGGTGGCGACAAGGGTAAAGGTTCTGGCGCGGGTACAACATAAAGAATATGAAATATCGGCACAAGACAGGCTTCAAACTTTTCTGCAACACTCGAGTCACCCATTCTCGACTCGACCAACATTAAATTGAACAGGAGTTTTAATGCTTCTCCTGTAACAGTAACCGCATTGATAGGCGAATCTGACTGGACTAAACCGGATTTCTCTAATACAGACACATTACATTGGAGAACCTTTTTTTAAGTGAATAAGGTTTTTCAATGAAAAGGAGTGTGTATAAATATAAGGAAAGAAATAAATAAAAATAAAAATAAAAAAAGAGAGTATACCTTTTCAATCGATTGAGCGACATCCAAATCAATTAGACGTGTCACTAAATCTTCTCTGTTCACCGTCATGAAAAACAGAATACGACACGTCAAAAACTGAGTGTCAAGACTGAGCTGCTCAGCGTTTGATTTCAATAGATTTTGACATGAACCAATGATATCACATTCTTCAAGAAAAGGCTTAACTTTATCCCTTAAATAAATGCAATTAGAAATGCACTTTAATGCTTCACGACTAGATTCCGTGTCCAATTTATTTTCTAAACCAGCACAATCTACTAAAATTGAAATGCCCTAAAAAAACCTTTTTTATTTAATACACGCAAAAGAGAATATGTTTAAACTAATGTTGTCTTGCCTTTTTTGTAAATAATGGGTCAGATCCATTTGGCTCTCTTCCAAGGTTTTTTAATGTTGTCAATACTGTCGCTTTTACTGTACTCATACCTTGTTATTAGTAAGCTATTTTTTTACACCGTGTCTCGTTTTCACTCACCGGAATCACTCCAGCATTGACTGGAAAGGTCATTTAAAAGTGTTTCAACAAATTTCTCTTTTGCTGCAGATGAAGCAACTAATCCCAAAGCACATTGTAAAAATCAACAAACATAATAAAATACCAAGAAAACAAAAAGCTTACAGCTAAAATTGCCTTGTTTTAAAAGGAGGGCGACAGACTGGTCGTCTTTTTTATCAAGTTCATTATATGCTTTAAGTGTCATATCGGATATTGAAAGAAACAAGGAGGAAAAGAGACACACACACAGAGGAAATCATTAAGTGAGCGGGTTCAAAAAAAAAAGTAAAATGATGATTATTAAAACTTTAAAAAACCAGAATTTCACGAGTCACACAAACACACCCCCTTTTTTTCCTCTCCTATGTCATTAACCTCTGTTGTGATAGCTGCCAAGTCTAAGCATACAGCCACCGTATTGTGGCTACATGGTCTCGGCGACACTGGGGCTGGTTGGTCCTTTTTGGGCGAGGAACTCTCAGGTTTACTTCCTCATGTTAAGTGGATCTTCCCTAATGCGTATGTTGTTGTTTTGAAGCTGTACAGCTACGTGTTTATAACCAAAGTTTGTTTACTAATAGACCCGTTAAGCCAATCACTTGGAACGGCGGCATGAGAATGCCAGGTAATCATTGTTGCTTAGCAGCAAGATGGTAGAACTACTATACTAACTAAAACTATTGTACAGGCTGGTTTGATATCTACGGCATTGACGACGAGTCGATCAAGAAAGAAGATGAAAAGGGGATGCTCTCCTCTGTCGCTTCTGGTAAATATACTATTCAAGGCACATGATAGAGAGAGCATGCACATTTAATAATAATGGGGTATTATTTAATGATTTATAGTTAATGCCATTATTCGTAACGAAGTGGATAATGGTATTCCCGCTAACCGTATTGTTGTTGGTGGATTTTCCCAAGGATGCGTCCTTTCACTGTTGACTGGTTTGACTTCAGAATACAAGTTTGCTGGTATTGTTGGATGCAGTGGATGGTTAGGATTGGGCTCAAAGTTCCCAGCTGTAAGGGAGATTAAAATCAAGTAAAAAAAGGATGATTCGATTCTAAATGATATATTCTAGATGGCAGCTGATGCTAACAAGAAGACGCCAATTTTGTTATGCCACGGTGATTCTGATCCAGTAGTCAATCCTAAATACGGCCAACAAACTGCTGAAAAGCTTCAGTCATTTGGTTATGATATCACACGTAAAACCTACCGTGGTCTTACTCACTCTGCCAGTCCAGAGGAAATCCGTGATATTGCAAACTACCTTCAGAAACAAATTCCTTCCATTTAATTATAATAGTAATAAAAACACAAAACACCGTGGATTGAACCGAGTTCATCTGATAAACTGTGTTGATATTATTATTATTAGTACGAATGTCTTGATTCATTGTTTTTTTACACAGGTTATTCTATATGTTTTAACTACTTTTTCTCCTTTATTATCATAACCTGTAATGAATAATGACATGTTATTAGACCAAGATCCTCGTTATGAAATGGATCATCCCAAATTACAGTGGCTATTTGTGCTTATACCTGTAATTGGTCTTTTTATTCTCTATATAATTCTTCGCTTTAAACAGAACAGAAGGAGAAGAAGAGAGCTTCTTGAAATACAGCTATCGCATGTCTTGGTAAATAGTGTGGCCGCTACTAATAGTCACTCTGGTCAGATGATCTCGACTGAAGTTGTAATACCACCACCCCCAGTTTATTCGGTTTGCTCGCCTCCAAAATACGAAGATATTGTTATTGAACACCAAGAACGGGCAGATCAGTAATAAACTCAATATCAATAGTTTATCCACAAGTGTTGACCACTTGTTTATTATAATTCATTATTCCTTATTGTATTTGAACATTATTCAAACATGCTAAAAATAAAACAATTTCATCTATATATCCTATATACTTGAAAATCACCTTAGAAACCGTTTCCAGGCAACTCGTCTAGAAATTACTCAAAAGACATGATCTCTACCTCTTTGACTTTGTAGCACTAATGAGTTTTCTTCTGGAATGCAAGAATAGACGGACTTTAAAATATTTGTGCACATCTGAGGTTTTCGCAGGTCCACAAGAAAGGGCAAAGAATTAATTGGTATTTTGTCGTTTCCGCCAACCCTCTCTCTCCTCTCTCTCTCTTTCGCTTTAAAATAAAAAAAGAAATACTTTTTTCTTACTTTTTTTTTTTCGATACCCCCTTGCACCCCTT
>VCJL01001619.1:8837-22683 GCA_024139405.1 Backusella mclennaniae | reverse complement strand
TTTTTTTTTTTTTTTTTTTTTTTTAGTTTATATTGTTCGCCTCCATTTGGTGCATTGCTTGTACATAAAACTTACAACTCCACTTTTATAACACTCATTTGCAGCATCTGAAACGCTAAAGTAGTTTCAGTCATACCATTCCGACTACTTTGCTCGTAATAGTGCTTTCCATTTAGTCTTTATATTGTTTAAAGTAAGTAAAGGCAATTTTAATATTATTTTGTATTATTGTTTATATTAAGTTTTACTTTTTTAGCATTATTACTATCAGTATTATTATTATTTATTAGCAAAATGAGTGGAAACATCAAGGTTGTTGTCAGATGTCGCCCAATGAATGCGAGAGGTACCTTGTTGATGACAACATTTTGAACACTATACGAAATACTAATAAAATAAAATAGAAATCGCTCGTGGAGCGGTCGGTTTGATTAGGTACTGTAAATCGGATAGATAGATAGATTTCTGTGTTTTTAACAAGGAACAATATCATGTAGAATGGAAGGAAATCAGACAATTATCAGTCGACCCCCTGATCAGCGTACGGGAAAAGACTCTGAGGATTTTAAACCATTTACGTTTGACAAATCATACTGGTCTGCAGACAAGTCGGATCCACGTTACGCTGACCAAGAAATGGTCTATAATGACCTTGGTGTTGAGCTATTAGATCATGCATTTGATGGTTATAACTGCTGTATTTTTGCTTGTAAGTTTTATATCGATTTTCGTGTTTATAATGAAACTTTATCTTATATTCTTTTCTTTATTACTAAAAAGATGGTCAAACTGGTTCTGGTAAGTCCTACTCGATGGTAAGTTTATACATAAACAGATAGTGTCTAGTGAATAAGAATGGTAAACTAACATTATTGAAATCAGATGGGTTACGGTGAAGATAAAGGTATTACTCCTCGTACCTGTTCCGAGCTATTCAACAGAATCGACCAACGATCAGAACCCAATTTGACGTATCGAGTGGAGGTCTCTTATATTGAAATTTACAACGAAAAAGTGCGTGATCTTTTAAATCCAAAGAATACAGGCAATTTAAAAGTCCGTGAACATCCTTCATTAGGTCCTTACGTTGAAGATCTTTCGAGATTAGTTGTTACATCTTTTGATGATATTAATCATTTGATGGATGAGGGTAATAAGGTAAGGTATTTTTTAAAAAAGGAAGAAAAAGGAAACTTAACAAAACGAGTTAATAGTAATAAGATATTCCTTTTTATATTTTATTTAGGCTAGAACTGTTGCTGCAACCAATATGAACGAAACATCTTCTAGATCACATGCTGTATTCACTTTGTTCTTGACTCAAAAAAGATTGGATGAACTTACTAAACTTGAAACAGAAAAAGTTGCAAGAATTAGGTAAACATTGCTTATTGCAGATATTTAGTTGTATTTACTCATTCTTTATGATAGTTTGGTGGATTTGGCCGGTAGTGAACGTGCGAATAGTACTGGTGCTACAGGCGCAAGATTGAAAGAAGGTGCCAACATTAATAGATCCCTTACTACATTAGGAAAGGTCATCGCCGGTCTAGCTGAACAATCATTACAAGAAGGGAAAAGAGGGAAAAAAAAGGAAGTCTTTATTCCATATCGTGACTCAGTTTTGACCTGGCTACTGAAAGATTCCCTCGGTGGTAACTCAAAAACCGCCATGATTGCTGCCATTTCACAGGCAGATTATGATGAAACATTGAGCACGTTACGTTATGCAGATCAAGCAAAGAAGATTAAGAATAAGGCCGTTGTAAACGAAGATCCAAATGCTAAATTAATTCGTGACCTTAAGGACGAGTTGGAAGTGCTTCGTGATCGTTTACGTACATACGCACCTGAAGAAGTCGAGCAATTAACAGCAACAAGTGCTTACAAGAGTACTGCAAATGGCCCCAGTAAATCAGCCACTCGATCATCTAGTAAACCGATACCAAAGGGTTCCAAGAGTGTCACGCCTGGTGAAATCGAAATTACAGACAGCTCGGGAAAACGAAAAAAGATGACCAAGGAAGAGATTGTCGAACAGTTGCAAAGCTCAGAAAAATTACTAGCAAACTTGAACGAAAGTTGGGAAGAAAAGCTGAAAAAGACCGAAGAAATTCACATTGATAGAGAGAGATCGTTAAAAGAACTGGGTATTATGATTGAGAAGAATGATATGGGTATTTATACCCCAAAGAAGATTCCGTTCATCGTCAATCTAAACGAAGATCCGCTCATGTCAGAGTGTTTGATGTACCAGATCAAACCAGGTTTCACTCGTCTCGGTCGGCAGGATAGTCAAGTCCAGGCCGAGATTCGTCTGAGTGGTCAGAATATTCAGGACGACCACTGCACGTTTGAAAACGTAAATGGCGTGGTTACACTGCATCCAGGTACAGACTCGCTCACCATGGTCAATGGCAGCCGTATCACTGAGCCATGTCAGATAAAGAGCGGTTATCGTATCATTCTCGGTTACTATCATATATTCAGATTCAACAATCCCGAAGAGGTTCGAAAAGAAAGAGGTAATCTTCAAAAGGTAGCCATTGAAAATAGCATGGGCAATGTCTCCACCGGAGAGGATGACTCGAGACCGGAATCACCTTCATCTGAGAGTATGGTCGGATCCGAAATTATCGATTGGAACTATGCTCGTCGTGAGGCAGTCTTGAATTACTATGCTACAGAAGAAAATTTTGGTGGCCTCAAAGACGAAGAGCTCGAAAAGCTCTATGATGACATTACAAAAATTAGAAATTCAAGACGCACACGATCAGAGAGTCGAGCCGAAAACGACGATGATGATTGCTCCACACGAGATTCATTTAGAAATTCAACTTCACCCACTGTCATAGAAGATGGTATGGAAAGCGTATGTACAGACATCACAGTTGGCCCACCCGATGCCGGGCTAGAAGAAAAGCTCAAGTTTGAAAAAGAAAGAATGCAAAGAGAACTCAATCATCAAAAACGACTTTTCGAAGCTAAAATCCATCGCATGTCTAGACAATTATCACAACGCGCTATGGATCCAAATTCAATTTACAATGACCGACAAGTCAAATTGATCAAAAAAGTGTTGGGTCGATGGAAACAAATGCGCACCGTCGATATGGCTGAAGTCGTTCTTGTCAATGCAGTTATGTTAAAAGAAGCAAATATTATATCTCGAGAGTTGGGAAAGCAAGTGCTTTATCAGTTTGCAGTCATTGAAGACGAACCCTTCTCCAATCCACTCTCTTATTGGGAAACAACTTCAGCTTTGCATCAATTCGAAACGGATGAAGATACCACTTTGATTTCTACACCGAAACCTTGCGTGGGCGTAAGGGTGATTGATAAGAAGAATCAGGTCATTTATGTATGGTCTCTTGAAAAACTAAAACAACGCTTACACAAGATGAGAAACCTTTACAACTTTATGGATCGACCTCATTATCGTAAACACTTTAATTGGGAGGATCCCTTTTTTGAAAACCCATGTCCAAAGTATTCCTTTATAGGCAGTGCCTGTATCTCTGTTCGAAACTTGGTTTATCAACAACCCTATGAAAATACCGTCGATATTATATGTCGAAGTACCGGCCAGACAAAGGGAAGTTTAAAGGTATTGGTGTCTCCTATTGCACGATCCGTGGCTGCTCGAGGCCCTGTGTTATCCGTTTCTTCTCACGATCTCAACAGTAGCGATGACGAGCAAGACGAGGAGGAAACCCCTCCTGATCTAGACGCACTTCAGATTGGACAAAACCTTTTGTTTGAAATTAAGCTGCTAGAGTTTAGTGGGCTGAGCGAATCTGAATTCACTGACGTTCATGTCCAATTTAAACTTTCGTCGTTTGGTGGTATCAGCGTGCATTCTCCTGCAGAAAAAACATTCTCAACGGAACCAGTCAATTTTTATGAAAATAATCCTGTACGTCTGGATTATGCTCAAATTCTGACCATTGTTGTCACACAAAAGGTGCTTGATACGCTTCTACATGGAAATATACCCTTTGAAATTTTTGGTCAAGCACAACCTCGTGTGTTGATCCAGCAGGAACGCTGGGATGATCAAAGAGAAAAGACACGACCTGGAGAACAAGCCTCAAATGACCAACCTGCACCGGCAACAGAATCCATCCATAGCAATAATAGCGCAGATACTGGATCATCATTAGAGCGTCGATCTGAAGAAGAACTTTTGGCTTCTGAAAGACACGATGTGATGGCATGGATTGAAATGAGAGAGCTTTCTCCTTCAGGTGAATATACACCTGTTAAACTGACAACAAACAATGCCATTGACAAAGGTTACTTTACCCTTCGTCAAGGATTGCAGCGTCGCATCTGCTTTACACTATCACATACATCTGGTCGTCAGTTTGAATGGACTCGTATCAAAAAAGCAACAGTGGGCCATGTTCGTTTATTGGATAGTAAAGGACGCATACTTGAAACACCTGCCCAAGAAAATATCCCCATTCGATTATTAAACAAACAACAGGTTTACTACAACAATGATGGCACAAGTCGTATCACCGCACAAGGTGCATGGGACAGCTCTCAACACGAGTGTATCTTCTTGAACCGATTGACGGATCCAAACAGTCGTGTGATTATGAACCTGAGGTGGGAAGTCGAAGCAGACAAGTGCGAAAAACCAATTCAGTTTAATATGGACATTGCGCTACAGATCCAGGGACGAGATCGATCCGGTAAATTCAGTACGTTTAGAAAACTACTTTATCCAAGCGGGAAAAGATTATCGAAATATAGTGGCGTGTTCCTGGTCCATCTAAAGCCGCCCATGACCAGAAGATTGAGTCAACTATGGAGATTGAATACAGCCACCAAGCGTGTTCACGGTGAAGAGTTTTTAGGCAATTGGAAGCCGCGTGGCGTATCATTGGTCAATGATTTTAGACAAATGCAGGAACGTATCCAAAAGAAGCAACAGGCGACGGTGACAAAGCAAATCCTTTTCTTGAAACAGACTGAGGAAATTAATAAAAGTGACTTGACGGATGAAGACAAGGAACAGCTGTTAAAGAAAGTGATTGATCTTTGGACATTGAAACTTGGAACTGATCAAGAGGTAGTTTTTTTTTTTCTTGGTCTTTGTATTATAGAAATGAATGAACTGATATAATGTCTTTTATTAGATTACGATTAGTCAAGATCCACCTGTAACTGGTAGTTTAGAGTTAAGCACACTACGAGAAGAATTACCAGGAATGTCCAAACTATTGGCTGAAGTCGAGTTTGTAACACAATCGTAAGCTTAATTGATATGAATGATTTTTGGCAAAATGACCAAACATTTTTTTTTTAATCGTATTAGGGCAAATATCGCAAAAAAAGGATATTTACTGTATCAAGAAAATGCTGCCCAAGATTTATGGGTTAAACGCTGGTTCGTAGTTCGAAGACCCTATATTTATACCTATACCAATGATACAGAAACAGACGAACAAGGTGTGATCAATGTTGGTTCTGTTCGTATTGATTATAATGAAGCTCTTGAACAAATGATTCAGGTAAATTTTTTTGATTTCCCCTCCCATTCAAGTGTTCTAATTTCTTTACTATAGAGAGAAAACGTTTTTGCCCTTTATACCAATAATAATGCCTATACTTTACAAGCTGGAACAAGACAAGACATGATACATTGGATTCATACTATTGATCAAAAGTTTCCTGTAGACAATCTAATGAAATAATATATACTTGATACCTTATTATCTACTCTCATCTAAAAAAAAAAATTATATATAAAATGGATAAAATATTACATAATTTTAACTTTCGGAGTCAATTTAAAAAAAAGTGCTTATTAAACAAAAATATATATACAAGTTTACGATATTCAAATATGGGCGTTTTCTGATTATGACTTTTTTGCTTGGTTTTCCTTGTATTCTTATTATAAGGTTATTCTAGGACGATGAAAATAACATGTTTATTATAAATCATATTTCCCACTTTACACATCGTATGATACATTTTTCTCGAAAAGTGCGGAGTCAAGAATTTTCTATTAATAATGAAAGGCTACAGTGAACAGCGTCTTTCTTCTCTTTCTCTTCTTCTTCACTCTATTTGTTACATTCTATATCAATGTTTGATAAACCTATTGTTATTATTGGTAGTGGCGTTGGTGGGCTTGCTGCTGCTTTTGCTGCTTATAAAAATGATGCGACTGTGGTATTAATTGAGTATGTTTATGAACGTTCTTATTTAACATATCCAAAACTGACATTTAAATTCCATATCCAAAGTCATATGCATATAAAATCCGGGGAAGTTATTTCCAATATAGGCAAATATAGAAGCAAAAAAAAAAAAGAGACAAAAGATCTATATAATAATATTTTATTTTAGAAAAGGAATATACTGACCTTTTAACCCAACAATTAAAAAGTATTGGATCAAAAGAACCGAATCACTTAATGATAATAAACAATGCGACAGTAACTCGAATAACGGACGACGGTGTTAACTATAGCATGAATAACGAATCTCACTTTACCAAGTCCCCGGCTATTGTCACCACTGTTCCCATTTCATTTGAGAAACGATCTGGGGTCATTGACATGTAAGTAACTATAGATACAGTTCAAATGTGGGTATTCATTTCTATCATATGTATATGTATAAAGATCAGAAGGAAATACAAGCTTTGATATGCGCGAGATACGTAATATATTGGAAATAGTTACAAATAATAGCAGACTTGTATCTGGTATTTTAGATCAAGGTAATAAATGGCTTGTTTCAATCCACGGTTCTTTAAAAAAAAGACAATTTGCTTTTGCATATTTGTTTCTATAGGTTCTTCCGTGTTTTTAAACAAAATAAAAGCGGGATATGCAGCCGGTCAGTCTGCATCTTACTCACTTGCATCGGCACAGCGCCGGTTAGAAAGTATTTCAAAACACATACAATCTGTTTATACAAGAGAAGAAGTAGCCAAACATAATACAGAAGATGATTGTTGGGTGATTGTGAATGGTGATGTCATTAATGCTACCTTCTTTTTAAATGAACATCCAGGTAAAATATGCATTATACGACATGTATCCATTTAATAACGTTCATTCTAGGAGGAAGGAGAGCCATTCTACTTTATGCAGGCAAAGATGCATCCGCGGTATTCAATATGTACCACCAGTCAGATGTTGTTCGCCAGTACGCACCCGAGTCCATCTTGAGTAAAGTGGCTTAGAATTACACTTAAATGACCCTAGGATAAGATCTTGTTAGCCTTATTAGTAAAGTTTAAAAAAAAACGACTTTGTTTAAATAAAAATACAAAAAAAAACACTTTTTAAAAAGATAAAATATTCCATGCTTATTTCTACTACAAAATGTATGGTATTCTCGAGGGCCGTTTTTTGTGTACCGAGACAAATTTGGACATTTCTAAATATAGTGTATGTCTGCCTGTGACGGTACACAAAAAACGGCCCTCAAGAACACCAATTATTCTGGGTGTAGAAATACAGAGATACATCACGCAAAGCATCATGGATCTTTTTACAACAATCTTCTTTCAAACCGTCAAGCGACTGTTCTGGGTACTGTAGAGGGACGAAAGCTACGTTGCTACCAAGCAAACATCAGTAAAATCTAGCTATATTTTTTGTCGTCTCGCTCATCTTGAATATATAGTGAAGAAACGAAAGTATAGAAGTGGTTACTTGCGTTAGTCGGATTTACTTTTATATTTTCCCCTAGATAGGTATCAGTACATTTATAAGTTGACTAAATTTGTATCCAACGTTATGTTTAAAAAGTAATTCAGAATTGATGTCACAAACTGATGACACAATTTTACGATAAAAGTGCGGTGAGAGTTAAATTAAGTCATAATAACAAAAAACTTTTGCATATTAATGTTTATGAGTGTCTTTCTTCTACATGTTATTATAGGCGATACATGTCTCGCCTGCCTAAACTTATACACCCGAAAAACATACCTTTTATTCTTAAATAGCCCTCATTCGGCCTCAAAAGATGAATATGAGCTCGAATAAATATGGCTGAGGCTTATAAAAGGTCTGTAAGTCTAGCGTAAAGGCGTAATATATTGATAACGCTCAAAGTAGGTCTTTATCAGGACCGTATGAGGCCTCTCTAACCTCAGTTTATTTTTCCGGTGTTGTCAGTTTTTTTTGTATACGTTTTGGGCGATTTCAATTATCTCAAGCAAGGTTCCTCCGGGAAATTTGTGGGTTATGTTTAAAGAATCAAGGATGCTCTTACGAACGTTTTGGTATACTCTGTCACCAAAAAAAGGGATCATTCTATTATGAAGTCTGTTGTTGCTTTGCAATAAGAGAATAGAAGACAGTGATAAGATGAGATGAACATCAGATTCCAAATTTAAGCTTTTGACTTTCACAAGATTATATACATATTGTTGCATATTGTAGAATCTGTCAGATATATCAATGCCATCAACATAATAACGATTTGGGCCAGGTGCGTGAATTGTCAAAGACAGTGGCGTTGGTGTCAATGATTCATCAAAAGTGGACAGCGAAGGCGAACCTTGGACTGGAGAGACCAAACTGGGTGTAGCCGTCCTATCATCATCAGGAAGAATGGGGTTGTTTGGTACATTGTAATTGGTTAGTCTGATTAATTGGCCAAGATGGGTACCAGCAGGAGTAGCAGCCGCAGTGAGTGTGTCGATGGCTTCTTCATTATATGCGCTGATTACATCTTTCTATAAAAAAGCCAATCAAAAAGCAGAAAAAAGAAACAGAGAAACAATGGGCTTACCCTACGCACAAAGCTTGAGTAATTTTCATTCCAAATAATAGCATTGAATCGTTTAGATTTTGGTGGCCTGAATTAACACAAGTACGATGATTTAATGAATACAACTACTTATTCTTTGAGAACTATAAGGAATATAAGAAAGGTGTTGATTGTTATTTATTTTATATTTCGTTTGTTTTTACCTTCCAACCAAGTGTTTTCCATGTTAAAATGCATACATGTCTTATTAAAGAAAGCAGTTTTCGCTTTTTTTCTGGATATCATTACATGCACTACATTTTTAACGACAAATAATATTAGAATGACGCCATTCAGAAAATAAAGTGCTTAACATAAGCTTGGTGGTTCTTACCTTTTGCAAAAATAAACTTGTTCAAGGTCATGTCTATAGTCCAAGGCTCTGTGTTCCTTTGCTTTCTTTTGAAGAAAGGAGAGAATAGCGGTTGATTTCCATTTTCATTGTTGTCACATATAAAAGCACAGGACTATGGAGAGTGATAGTGTTCTATTGAACGTAATGATAACAAGTAAATATAAATATCGGTATATACTTTCAAACGCCTATCTTACTATAATATGAGGTAGCTGTTCCCATTTGGACTGAGAGTAGAGAAGTATATTTTTTATGAATCATAGTAAAGTGAATGGAAGAAAGAGAGAGAGAAAAGGATAAACAAGCTTCATTTTATTGTACTTAAATAATGAATCATGTCCCCGTTATTCTGATAAACAAATAAAATAAAAAAGTCACCATGCATAAAACAATCAAAGCATCGTTCTTCTCCTTATTCGTACTAGTTAAACTTAATCTATTTATATACAACAATGATATACTATATAAGGAGCCGTATTGTATGAGATTGACATTTCAATCTATTACTAGTTTTATTTGAAGTGAAAACAAGTATATAACAATTATGCAACAAGTGATATTAAACCACAATCCTTTGGGCTTAGATATTACGTCATCGCTTCTCTTGGTGACGTACAAGTACCGTGGTGGCTTATTTGCTCGGAGTGCATTTTTTTTTCATGTCCTGCAGTTTTTTTTTTCTTTTCTTTTATATTTGTTTTCGTGTTTTCTTAATAAATAAAATATATTAAAAATGGGAAAAAAGAAGGGAGGAAAGAGAAAAGACGACTATTGGTTAGTATATATTTTACTTTAAAAGATGGGAAAATAATAATTAATAATAATAATGAAATTACAGGGATGAGGAATTCGAAGAAGATGCCGTAGCCACTGGTGCCCTTCCCACTGAAGAAAACGAAGAAGAGTTTGCCCAAAGAGCAACTGCCTTTGGTGCCCTTGCCGAAATTGAAGATGAAGACGATGGGTAAGGCCTCTTTTTTTTGTACTTTGAGAAACCTGTTCTATGCGTGTTTACTAAACTCGAGTTAGTTTAATGGCCATGGTAAACAAGGCCGCGAAAAACAAAGTCAAAAAGGGAAAGAAAGGAAAGAAGCAACAGGTAGAGGAGGAAGAGGAGGAGGAGGAAGTACCAGAATCCGAACCAACCCAATCCGAGCCAGCCATATCCGAAGCAGCCACTGAAGAGTTTGACGATTATGACTGGGCCAACGATAACAAAAAGAATAAAAAGGGAAAGAAAGGAAAGAACAATACTGATTCTCCTGCCGAACCCGCTTCACCTACCCCAGAACCTGAAGGCGAAGTCCGTATCTTGACAAAGAAAGAGAAGGAAAAGTTAAAGAAGGAAAAGTTAAAGGAAGCTAAACGTTTGGCTGCACTTGAAAAGAAGCAGAAGCAAGACGCTGAAGATGCTGAACTTGATGCAATTTTGGGCTTGGAAGGAAAGAAGGATGCTTCTGAGGCCAAGAAGGAAGAGGCTGCTGAAGAAAGCGCTCAACCTGCAAAGTCCAAGAAACAGCTTCTTAAAGAAAAGAAGGCTAAGAAGTTGGCTGCAAAGGAAGCCGAAGCCGAAGTTGTTGCTACTGAACCCGAGGTTCCTGTCGCAGCTCCTACTGGTAAAGGTAAAAAGGGCAAGGGTGCTCCCGTTGCTGCATTAAGAGTAAGTGTTTTATGAATGATTTTTTGTGGAAAGCTCTTTAACAATGATGACTTGTAGAAAATGGTCGAAGCTCAGCGTGCTGCAGAAGAAGAGGCTCGTAGAGCAGCAGAAGAGGAGCGTAAGCGTATCGAAGAAGAAGAACGTAAGGCTGCCGAAGAAGAAGCTAAGCGTGAAGAGGCTCGTCGTGTCAAGAAGGAAAAGGAGAGGGTAAAATAAAATCAATTCTGATCCCCTTTGCTTACGTACTAATTCTTTTTAAAAATCATCACAGGCCAAGAAGGAGCAATTGAAGAAGGAAGGTAAATTCCTCACCAAGGCTCAAAAGGAAGCTCAACGCCAAG
This sequence comes from Backusella mclennaniae, assembly GCA_024139405.1. Taxonomy (NCBI): domain Eukaryota; kingdom Fungi; phylum Mucoromycota; class Mucoromycetes; order Mucorales; family Backusellaceae; genus Backusella; species Backusella mclennaniae. The sequence goes on along the minus strand of VCJL01001619.1, from coordinate 11,537 downwards.
CTCAACTTCGTCACGAGCAAATGATTGCTGCTGGTCATATTCGTGTACAAGCTCTTGAAGAATCCAGTGACAAGCCTAAACGTGTTGTCTATGGTAACAAAAAGAAGAAGCAACCTAGCAAGGAAGAGCAAGAAAAGAAGAAGCAAGAAGTTGAGGAGAAGAAACGTAAGGAGGAGGAGGAAAAGAAACGCAAGGAAGAGGAAGAAGCAGCCAAGAAGGCCGCAGAAGCTGAATGTAAGCTTTTTTGTTATATATATATTGTAAAACAAATTACCTTTTATTAATCTTTATTATTTTTTTTTTTAAAAAAAAAGCCGAAGAAGATGATGATTGGGAGAATGCTCTCGAGAGCAGCGATGATGAGAAGAAGCCTGAAGATAAGGAGGAGGAGGAGGAGGAGGAGGATGTTAAGAGCGACTGGGATGCCTCTAGCGAAGAAGAGGAAGAGAAGCCTGTCGCTAAGGCTGCCCCTGCCAAGGCTGCTGCCCCTGCAAAGGCACCCGCCAAAATACCCGCCAAAACACCTGCCAAGAAGGTTGAGAGCGAATCCGAAGACGACTCTGAGGATGATTCTGAGGACGATTCTGATGACTCTGATGACGACTCGGATGATTCCGATTATTCTGATAGCGATGACTCTGAGGAGGAACTTACTCCTACCCAGCGTCTTGCTCTTCAAAAGAAAGAAGAAGCTGCTGCTCGTCGTCTTCAACGCCAAAAGGATGCCATGGCCAATCGTTCCAAGGATGATTTACGTTCCCCTATTTGTTGTATTCTTGGTCACGTAGATACTGGTAAGTCCATAGTCAATTTGTAAAAAAAAAAAAAAACCTTTTTATTCATGCATTGTACAGGTAAAACCAAGCTGTTGGATAAAATTCGTCAAACCAATGTACAAGAAGGTGAAGCTGGTGGTATTACCCAACAAATTGGTGCCACTTACTTCCCTGCTGATGCCATTGAAAAGAAGACTGCTGTTCTTGGAGCTAAGCGTGTTGAAGAGGTAAAGGTACCTGGTTTATTGGTCATTGATACACCAGGTCACGAATCTTTCACCAACTTGAGAACCAGAGGTAGTTCCCTCTGTAACATTGCCATTTTGGTTGTTGATATTATGCACGGTCTTGAACCTCAAACTTTGGAATCCATCCGTTTGCTCCGTGACCGTAAGACACCTTTCATTGTTGCCCTCAACAAGATTGATCGTCTCTTCCAATGGAAGCCTATTCCTGACAACTCTTTTGTTGACTCTCTTGAGAAGCAGGAAGATTCTGTCAAGGCTGAATTTGAAAAGCGTGTTGATGAAACCCTCTTGGCTTTTGCTGAACAAGGTCTTAACGCCCAGCTTTACTACAAGAACAAAAACTTTGCCAAGTATGTCTCTTTGGTCCCTACTTCAGCTCACACTGGTGAAGGTATCCCTGATATGCTCAACTTGTTGGTCAACTTGACCCAGTCCCGTATGAGTGATAAACTCATGTACATTACTGAGCTTGAATGTACTGTTCTTGAAGTTAAGGTCATTGAAGGTTTGGGTACTACTATTGATGTTGTTCTTGTAAACGGTTGGCTTCACGAAGGTGACCGAATTGTGGTATGTGGTTTGAATGGGCCGATTGTCACACAAGTAAGAGCACTGTTGACCCCCCAACCCATGCGTGAATTGCGTGTCAAATCACAATATGTTCACCACAAGTCTGTTAAGGCCGCTCTTGGTATCAAGATTTCTGCCCCTGATCTCGAAAAGGCCATTGCTGGTTCTCGTCTCTTGGTGGTCGGTCCTGATGATGATGAAGAGGATTTGAAGGAGGAAGTCATGTCCGACTTGACCAACTTGATGTCTTCCATCGATCGTACTGGACATGGTGTCTGGGTCCAGGCCTCCACTTTGGGTGCATTAGAAGCCCTTTTGGAGTTCTTGAGAACATCCAAGATTCCTGTTTCTGGTATTAATATTGGTCCTGTTCACAGAAAGGATGTTGTAAAGGCTAGTGTCATGTTGGACAAGGCACGCGAGTATGCTGTCATGCTTTGTTTCGATGTCAAGGTCGATAAGGAGGCCGAAGAATTGGCTGAAGAACTCGGTATGCGTGTATTCACAGCTGAAATTATTTATCACTTGTTTGATCGCTTCCAAGAATACCATGCTGCCATTACCGAGCAAAAGCGTAAGGATCAAGCCCCCTCTGCTGTCTTCCCTTGTGTTTTGAAGATGGTTCCCCGTGCTATCTTTATGAAGAAGGACCCTATTATTATCGGTGTTGATGTTATAGAAGGTACACTCCGTTTGGGTACTCCTCTCTGTGTTGTCAAGACCAATGCAGAAACTGGTGTTCGCGAAGTCATTACATTGGGTAAGGTTACCTCTATAGAACAGAATCACAAGACTTTAGAAATGGTCAAGAAGGGTGGTGCTGGTGGTGGTGTCGCCATTAAGATTGAGTGTGCCGTTTACGAAACTCCAAAGACATATGGTCGTCACTTTGAAGATACAGATGAACTTTACTCTAGAGTCACAAGAGGATCTATTGATGTCTTGAAGGAATCCTTCCGTAATGATTTGTCTAAAGAAGAATGGGGTCTTGTTGTTAAACTTAAGAAGGTTTTGGGCGTCGATTAAAGACAATAAAAAATTACTGTATAAATAAATCAATAAATAAATCAGAACATACATATGATCTGCTATTCCATTATTTAGCT
>VCJL01001615.1:25577-52410 GCA_024139405.1 Backusella mclennaniae | reverse complement strand
TATTATTTTTTTTTTTTTTTTTTTTTTTTTTTTTTTTTTTTTTTTTTTTTTTTTTTTTTTTTTTAATGACTGGATCAAATTGTATTTGGCTCTTTTTTAACATGCAGCGGTGTAATGTTGTACTATTACAAAAAAGTACTATTAAATAGAACTATAAATAAATCATTAAACAGAAACTTACACCCAGATTATTAATTAGTTGTTTTTTTTTTGTTTGTCCAAAGATTATTCAATGGCAAGCTTTGTGCATTAACTATATGAAGTAATTGAAAGGAGAAGAGTGAATGAGCTTAATATTTGTATTACCTTGAGCTTACTTTGAGCACAACTTGAGCTTCTTTATAATAGTTATGATGACTTGTCAATCTCCGATAGCCTATGGAGTTCCTGCAAATGTTTACATAAAGGAAAAGCTATCTTGATTGAAATAAACACTTTTTAAAAAACAAACGAACATAAATTTATAGTTTTTAATTTCGAATTATTATTGTATTTATTATAAATTTGAAAATTGTCAATACTATTACTACTAAAAAAAAAAACAAAGAAACCAATAGAACTATATTTATATTTTTTATTTTGATAGTTTCTTTCTGAAAAAGTATCTACTTTCAATATATGAAATGATATTGTTACTAGTCGGTTTAGATAAATTCTAAATTATCCAAAAGTAACAACTTTCAAAAATACCAAAATCAGCTTTCAAACTCGGGCATCTTTATATAGTAATCAGAAGTTTGATGGGTCAGTCAAATACCAGTACTGAAACTTTATATTTAATATATGTTTTTTTGCGTGACTCCAGGTATCACCTAATCTAACGCGTAACGCTTTACCTTTTAGATCATGTGGGTCTTAAAGTGCTGTCTCTCAGTGTTACATTGTTATAAATATATCCTCAAGGTCGCCCCCTACATTTTTTTTTAGTTCTTAAAGATAAAGTTTTTTTCACAGTCTTTCTTTTCCTCTTTCCTCTCTTCCTTTAGTTATCCATTGATTGATTAACAAAAACATAAAAGCATAAACAAATTCCCTTAGACATATCACTGTTACCGTTATCCACCATGGCCGAAACATATGCACTATTTCCTCAAATTCATCCTTCAGATATAGATACGCTATTGAGTGTAAGCACTCCACAACAGTGTCAACCTTCACAACATTTCTCACATCATTTAAACCAACAACAACCGCAAATGCAACCGCAGCTAGAGTTTTTATATGATCCAATGCTATATAGCTATTTCCAGCCTCAGAGATCGGCATCAACAAGCTTTGATATGGCTGACAATACCATTTGTCCTATCACACCAATGCCGCAGCATAATTTATTTTATGACACCGTGCCAATGTTTCAACCCTCTCCTCATTCAATAAGCCAAAGTAGTATTGGATCACCATCTTTATCTCATTCAGAATGCTTCAATAATCAACAACCACAGGATTCTATCAAATCTGATTTTAGAAGTATGATGACGCCACCAGAAGAATACGAAATCCCATTATTTTTTGACACTAATCAGGTTGAGTCTATAAATGAGGATTTCAGTGACCAGAAAAATAGCTTGGATTGTATCACCGAAAATCATCCCCCATCACAATCTGTGGTTGATACTGATACTTTGAGTGACTTTTCCAGCAAAAGAAAGGTGTGTGTCAGTAAGAATAAAAAGGATTCTGCTTGTACCTCCCCTCCCTCGCCACCTTCTGCAAAAGGAAGCCCGGGTTCTGTTGGGAGTTTCCAATGTGATTTTCCAAACTGTACAAAAACATTCACTCGTACTTACAATCTAAAATCCCACTATCGTACCCATACTGACGAAAGACCTTTTAAATGTACACAGTGCCCAAAGTCATTTGCAAGACAGCATGATAGGAACCGACATGAAAAGCTACATGGTGGCTCCAAACCTTATCTATGCGAATACTGCGAAAAAGGGTTTGCTCGACAAGACGCTTTGAACCGCCATCTAAAAAGAGATAAAAAAAGCAGAGAGTCAAGGAAAGCCAATTCATTTTACTCGGATCATGGGATTCCACCTTGTGTGCTAATGAAGATACAAAGACATCCAATATCAAAGCAAGACTCGGATTAGCTAATTGATCTTTTATCATTATCGACATTATTATTATTACCATCATTGCTATTACTTATGTATATACGAGTATATTTATGTTATATTCACCCGCTTGTATTAATATGTTCTGTATACTAAACCATTTGTATCATTACCTCTTGCATTATGTACTAAAAATAAACTTCGCTCTTTTATTATTGTTATTATTATTATATATTATTATTTTAGTTTGGATCTTTGCAGCAGTAAAATAGAAAAATGTATGTTTTATATCTCCTTCACCAGAAGGGATTAATTGAAGTTTTATTCTTATTCTCATTTCATTATTCTTCTAGCGAGTCGACATATATTTTTAGTTTGTAATTTTTATTACAATTTGTACTGATCACATTGTTATAATGAATCACATATGAATATGAGTAAGATCACAAAATGGAAAGGCAGAAATATAAACGCTTAATAAATGAATGGTTACCTTGCATGTCAATTTATAGTGCCGATCAATTTCTTGATTTAAAGGAGTTTACGCATTTTATAAGATATCGATTTTAACGTAATGAAAATAAAAAGTAAAGTTCAATGTGTTTTTTCAATTATGAAAACAAGTATTATCGTTACAGGATTAGATCAAGTTAGAGTTAAAAAAAGATGAAGAAGAATATATATTACAAGACTTGATAGATAGAATAAAAGTTGTTCTAGACATGTTAGAGACTAATACGTATGATTTTACTATTTGGTATTAATAACTCTTATTAATATTGGTATTATTTTTATTCCAAGTAATTTTGGTAGATCGATATCTAAAGGTATGTACTAAAATAGACACTTTAGATAAATCACACCGAAAGTACTGGGGCTGGAGGACAGAAGCACATTTTTGTACACTATATAATTGTGATTTTACCCATCACAAAAAAACTATTTGATGATTACAATTCGCACGTGTATTTTGCTTTATTAAACCAAGTTGTACTACATACAAAGCTGCAAAAATGGGGTGATAGCTGCCAGAGATTGGGAGACAGAACAATAAATGGTACTTTATTTCATTATACAAACAAATGCTATAGGCGTGGGAAATCTTAGCCAAAGGTAAACAACCAGGTTTTTTCATGAATTGTGAGTGCATTTATTTGTGAGACTTGAATTTTATTTTGTTTATTTATTAACTTCAAAAAAGAGGTAAGTCATGCAATTTTTGAATAGTTCGTACTGTTTTTCTGATCTATGATTTTGGCAAGGTGTTTTTTAGAGTTCATACGGTTCAGATATTAACTGTACAAAGTTTACTTTTAATTTATAAATTCTACCAAGATGATTATTGGAATACCTTAGAATTCTGCTTTAGCCTCAATGTTTTCATCAATAGGAAAAGAATACTAGTCTCATTTTTTTTTTATTAATTTTGATCTCCTTAATAATGGTTACTTTTCAGTCACAAACTACAAAGGCGGTTTTTTGAAATGGGATTACAAAATCAATGACAACATTTTTTTTATAAAAAATAGAATTAAAGTTTAAAAGGTATCTTTTATTTTCTGGTAATTGTTGCACGAAAAACAACTTAATTTCAATACACTTGTTCTGAACACAAAATAATAACCGTCTGTGTATTTCCAGCTTATTGCATCGATACGATAAATATATGCATATCATGAACAGATGATTGATCTGATGTATTATTCTTACTTCGGTCCATGTATACTTGGCCTCTTTCATTGTTTAATAATAAACTCGTGATAATAACCCCCAGGATTCTGAATGTAGGCACAGGAAACCGCTAATACATTCATTATTATATTCTTACATTTATTCTCCTCTTTTCTCCATATTTCTCTCACTCTTTTTCTTCTTCTTTTTTTAATGGGTTTGGTATCAATCTTAAAGCAATACTTTAAACAACTACTTTGGATTAAGGAGTACGAATATGAACCGCAAGCTAAAATTTCAAGAATGAAATCGGTTCGATTTATTAAAAGCTCCAAAAATATGGTTTTCAATACTTATAACAGCTCTGATTATGATCGTCGACCTATTAAAAAAGAGAAGTTTAGGACGTTTACACCTTTCAAAGAGAGAACATGGGAAGCAACATTTAGTGATTTTAATTTAGTGGAGCTTCTTAACTCTGAATTTGACCGACAGGTTATCGAAAACACAAAATTCAACAGAAAAAGAATAGCCCATGGCATTGCAACGCTTATTAATAGTGGAGTTTGTATTTAATGTTTTTATATTCTTTAAATCATCTCTGTATCCATTTTCTTTATATAATGTGAATAATATTGATGCCAAAGTAAACTTTCATAATAAAGAATCACAGTTATGCCCATCGAATATATCTAATAAAATGATAGCTCAATTAGACTAATTTAGCTAACTTGATATGCTCTCTTGAAATGGTATATCTCCGCTATCTTTTTTTTTTCTTTGAGAATCTGAAACAATAGCCAAGTCTTTTCTAGTAGATGAAAAAATGTTGAATAGAAGCTAAAAATATGACATGCGTGTAAACAGAAACCCACAGCTTAAAAGAAACCAATTCCAATGAGTATCGCTTTAAACTTTGTTGAGTGGTGATACCCTTTGTGAAATAACCAAATAGGTTACTTATTATTGCGAAGAAAAAATTAAAAGAATAAGAAAATCCTAAAAAAGCAAGAACATATTCCTATTTCTATTTCCTTTTTGGGATTATCCTTGGCCCTACATGAGACGAATATGAATATAAAAAAAATAAGATTGAGTTGTCTTATCTTATTTTCATTTACTTTACTCAAACTATATATTAACACGCGTACTTTCAAATCAACGTCAAATAAAACTCATCGACGTAGCCAAGCAGCTTAGGGTGACGGGAAAAATGGCGATCAAGATGAAGACCTAGGGAGATTTATGGTATTTTATAACTAGCACCCCATCGGCCTTACGGCCGCCCTAACCCTAGCCCTAACCCTAGCCGAACTCTACCCTAACCTAGTATGTAGAAATAAACTTAAGCTTACTGTGCGTTTAGGGTAGATTCATTCGAAATCACGTGACTGCATTTTTTTTCATCGTTTTTTAGTATATTTAAGACAAGGTGAGATTTAAGACTTGAAAAAGATTTAAGATGGATCCTTGTAAGAAATACAAAGATTAGTTAATGGTCTTCTTCTTATACAACCATTAATAAGAATAAAATGTCAATTATAGCTGAATAATTGATCGCATCAAACCAGATCCAATATAGTGAGAATTAAATGTACTTTCCATCTGGCTTTTGCTAATCAAATCAATATTCTATTGTTCATGTGGAGATTAAAACCTTAAATATTTGAGGGGATAAACCTGAAAATAACAAAATCTTTTAGCCTTGAAGTTTAAATACAGTGAGTCAACTTTCATTTTGTCCATTCAATTATGAAAAACTCAACATAAAACAACAAAACTCTATCAGGTGACCGCTTACAACCATTAACTGAAGTGCTAAAGTAAGGGTGACGCAAAGGAGCTCTATTTAATAGTTTTCACGAACGCATTTAATAAAACTCAAGTTGGAAAAAAAGAAAATGAACTCCTTTCATTTGTCACTGCAGGTAGTTATAACAGTTCTATTCAATACTTCTTTCAATGTAAAAAACAAATAAAACAATAGATAAAATTGATGTACAATGGAGGTATACATTTATCACCAGATATTCATTTTTTTTAGTTCTATTTTAATTAAAGGTCATGCTTTTCCATGGATGTTCCTTTTTTTTGGGCTTTATAGGTCTTGCGGGGTTTGTTTATAGGGACGAGATAATCGGCGCGTAAAACTAGAACAAATACAACGTTTAGTGGACCATTGGCCACCGAGTGTGCATACTGCATACTTACCATTTTGGTGCTCTTCTCCAGGAACAGCATGGGAATACCAGATCTCTTGGAGAATAATAGAGAAGCGAAATGTAACATGATGCATATGTCCAAACAAACTCTGTATGATTAATAAGCATTATCTGTTCCTGTTGTCTCAATTCTTTTTGAGAACCAGTGTAAATACATGACAGGGCTTCGTCTTTTCTATAGATTGTTAATATGTATATCAAGTAAAGTTATCATGTAATAGCAATCGCCAAGGTGGTTAAAGTATATTTAGAGTAGCGTTGAAAGTAGGACATGATAGATCGATCAGTACAACAGTCATTACGAGGGAATAGCGGGATTGCCAACAATAATTGAGATAGTTACTTCCTTCTATTCTATTTACTAAGTTAAATTTAATAAATCAAATAATAAAGAAGTTGCCTATACAAAAGTGACAAACAACTTAACAGTTGAAGTTACTAATAAGTCATAGTGCTATTAAATGTACAATCTAAATTCGATGACGAATGTGTTACAAAAGTAAATTTTACCCACTCAATTTTTGTTATTTGTGTGGACGCGGATCAAAGAATATCTTCGGGCGCTAGTCTGATTTTAGTCTGACATTGTATTCTTTCCTCCTACATTTGTTATTTATATAAATAAAGAAAAACGTAAATATTAACTTTTCTTTTTCTTTTTCCACTCCTCCCACTTTAACACTTACTCTATTTTTTCATTTTTTTTTACTCTTTTTTTATTTATTTTTTGTTTTTATTTTTAAAAAAAACCTTTATATTTATTAGCTCGTACTTACTTTTATTTCTTTATTATTTTAATATTAAACAAAGGCAGCCAGTGCCATGAGTGACACAAGAGATGACCAAATAAAGTAAATGAAAACAGTATAGAAAAAAAAAGCTATTCACCATGAAGCAATGTTCTTAAACATTCCGTTTTTATAAACTTAGCTATGACAGTTCCACAAGTACATTCACCTCAGCCTTATGGTTCAATGCAGTTCTCGCTATTGGATTCTTTAGTGTGTTCAGTATCTTGAGAACAACAAGACCACAAACATATGCACCAAGAACGTATGCAATAGAAAAGGAGTAGGTATAATTTATCTGATATTTGGCCAACATCTTACTAACTAACGATTTGGCTGTTCTTTCTAGGAGAAGACCGCCTCCCTTACAAAAAGGGTATTTACTGTGGATGTATCAAATGTTACGAATTGATGACCAAACAATTATCAACAGTATCGGGCTTGATCGCTTCATGGTCCTCAAGTTCTTACGAATGGGCCTTTTCGTGTTTTCAGCATTCGCGCTTATCTCTATACCTATTTTATTCCCTATTAATATGCTTGAGCAAGATCACCTTAATGGGCTTAATTACCTAACAATGGGTAACGTCATTGATGTAAACCGCACCTGGGCGCATTGCTTACTCGCTATTATCTTGTTTTGTAAGTTCAATCATGTCATTTTTTTTAGTAATTTACCAGTCAGACTTACTCACTAGTGAAAAAATCGCACTTACCTTTTTAGTATCAGTGATATGGTATACTTTTCGTGAAACAAAAAACTACATTGAAATGAGAAGAAAATATCTCCTTAGTCCTGCTTATGCTAACACAGTAGCTGCACGAACACTCTACGTGCCATCCATACCGAAAGAAGTAAACAACGCTGAGGAATTGGAGCGTATTTTTAGTAAATATCCTGGTGGCGTTCGTCGTATTTGGCTCAATAGGTACATAGAAATGATCTTCAAAGGCATAATAGCAAATAAAAACATACTGATATGTCATTTTGATTTTTTAGACATTTAGATGATCTTCCTGAACTCGTTGATAAACGCACGAAAGCAGTCTTAAGCTTAGAAACAACGATTACAAAAGCGATATTGGCCACCTACAAACACCTTCATAAAAAGGGAAATGAAGTAGAGGAGGGTTTACCTAAATCAGAAATTCCGGAAAAAATCCGCCCAACTCATCGCGAAACGTCTTTACCTATTCCTTTACCCTGCGTCGGACACAAAGTTGACTCAATTCAGTTCTACATGAACCAAATTAAGGAATTAAATGAATCAGTAAACGAAAAACAAAAAGATACTAGCAGTATGAAACAGTTCAATTCAGCCTTTATTGAGTTTAATCAGCAAATTGCTGCTCACATGGCCGCACAGTGTTTAGTTCATAAAACATCCATGCAGATGGCACCAAGATATATTCACATTTCTCCTTCTGACGTTATTTGGGAAAACCTTAATATTCGATCATTCGAAAGATTGATTCGTCGATTCATTAGTATTTCTGCTACAACTGCAATTATTGTCTTTTGGGCTATTCCAGGTAAAATTTAGATTGTGATTAAAATGATATACATAAATTTTGGCACTAACTTGATGGTTTAATTTAGTTGTATTTGTTCAGGTTATTGCTAATTTGCAAAAGCTTAGTGAGGTAATTCCCTTTCTTTCAGTTATCAACAATTTGGGCCCTACTGTTGTTGGTATTATCCAGGGTATTCTCCCTGCCGTTGCATTAGCTATTCTTATCTCGCTTGTTCCTATTATATTTGGTATCTTGTCAAAAAATGAGGGCATTCCTCAAAAATCTTTTGTTCAATTGTCTGTGTTGCACAAATTTTTCTTCTTTCAATTCTTTGATGTAGTCCTCGTGTCAACTATCTCGGGTGGTATTGCCAATATTCTTTCGTTGGTAAAAAACCCTCTTGACATCATTACTACACTTTCAGCCAATCTCCCTCAAGCTTCCACCTTTTTCATTACCTTTGTCATGCTCCAAGCCACTAACCAGGCTGGTCAGACTATGGCTCAAGTTGTTCCCTATCTTTTATCATATCTCTCTCCCATATTTGCAACTACCCCTCGTCAATTGGTTGGTCAGAAGCGTACTTGTCCTACAGTAAACCTTGGTACACTTATCCCTGGTCATACAGTCATCTTTGTTCTTGGTTTGGAGTATGCTGTGATTGCTCCACTGATTATACCTTTTATCATTCTTTTCTATGCCTTCAACTACTTTGTATATCTTTACCAGTTCCTTTATGTGTATGAGCTTGAGTTTGAAACTGCTGGTCGTGCTTTCCCTAGAGCTATCCGTCATGTTTACGTTGGTCTATTTACTTCTGAACTTACTTTGATTGGTCTATTTGCCATTCGAAAGGGTGCTACTGGTCAATTGGTATTAATGATCATTACCTTGGTATTAACTGTATTTTCATTGGCTTATTATGATAAGGCCTTCAAGCCTTTGTTCAAATATTTACCTATCTCTCGATTTGGCGAAGATGAAGAAACTCAGCCTCTTTTGGAAGATTCACATGACGATCAAGATAAACGTGCTAAAATCAATAGCTTTTCTTCAGCTGATTCAGACTCTTTCCCTGTTGTTTTCGCTGAACACAAAGAATCACGAGATAAGCTGGTTAAAGACGTTAGCGATGAAGATCCCGAAAATAATCACCAAGAAATTCACTCAAAAGATCATCTCAAAGCTAAAGAGCCAGTTATTAAGAAAGCTACAAATAGCTCAGAAAGTTCTCCAACCCCTGTTGAAGCATATCACGCACGTAATGCTCTCTTAAACCGACTCCTTGCTCTTGAACAAAAGGATGACCGTCAATTGAATGATGAAGAGCGAGACCGCCTTCTTCGTACCGCAAAGTCATTATATGCTACAGAAGCTTATATGCATCCATCATCATTCGCACCATATCCTACTGTATGGATTCCCGATGATGATCTCGGAATTGCCCAGCAGTTTATTAAAAAGATGCGTGATTCAGACATCGATGGCTCTAGTCGCAGTGCAGCCATCGTACGAAATGAAAAAGGAAAATCTTATGTAACTATTGACGAAGAACGCCTTATTCATGATTTTGGAGGCATTCCTGGTGCACCACCTACAGCTGTAAGAGAGGGTAACGTTGAAAACTACATCAGAGTTCTTGTCGATAGCTTGAATTTCGCTGGTGCTATTACAATTTAAAGATGAAAAAATTGATACCTGTTTACTCCAACATAACATTTAAAAGAACATTTCATTGCATTATTAATATGACTTGAATAAAGTAAAAAGCAATACTAATACTAATTAATCCTCTACGAAAGCGCTTTAATAATAAGGAAACATTGGTTCTTAACTCTGGTTTAATAAATCAATTGAGATTACCTATGGGCAAAGTTAAGGTTTATTAAAAACTATTTATTATTTTGTGTAAAATATTATATAACTATGAGGTATCTAAAACTGTAAATCGAGGGTTGTATATACCCATGTGTATTTAGCGTTGAGTACGATTTAATTCTCTTTTGGAAGATATCCATTTGATGATTTTCTTGTATTTTTTCATTTTGTTCCTTTCTTTAAAATAACTTTTGTCATTTAACATTTCCACAGAATCGGTTGGTGTAGTATTTTCTGTAAGTATTTCGTCCTTGGCCTGTTCATCTTCGAATTTGCTAGATAGGGAGTGTCTAGTTGTGGCTGATTTTGGTGATAGAGCATCGTAATCATTCTTTTGAGGTATCTTTAATGCTAATATATCTCTCATTGCGTAAAGTCCCATGGTTTTGACATAGGATGTAGCCACAGGATCCATAAGTGGTAAACAGCGCATTAATGTACACCAATGTGTATATTGAACGTCAAGTATGTCGTCTGTTTTTGTAGAAAAGCAGCCTGAGAAGGGTGGAGCAGGTTCCGGCCAAGGAACACCTTGTACACAATTAACTGTAGCTGTTGAGCTACAACAAGAGTTGGGACAATTCTGCAGGACTTTAATATCCTCTAATCTGTGCAACAATGCGCCATAATTTGGAGGTACCTCCGAAGACCAAGGATCAATGATATGGTGTGGTGCTAAAACCAAGAAATCGCTGGTATTTGGAGCTTCTAATTCTGGTTCCTGAGTTTTTTGATTCGATTCAGTGACCCAGTGTTCCAAATCGTCAACTTGAACAGATAATCTTTTTACAAGAATAGCAAGGTCATCGACTGAAACACTTTCTTTATTTTTTGATTTTAATCTATAGAGTTTCCTCGTCTTTGAAGCTAGCATGATATATATATATATATATATAAAAGGTGGAAGACAAAGCCGGAAAATAAATTCTTTCTCCCTTTACTCCTTTTTATAATTATTTTTATTTTTATTTATGATTGTAAGTATATAGTGCCAAGAATGTTTATTCACGTGTTGCTATAATGCACAGACATTTGTCTTTTTTTTTCACTAATTCATCGTTTTTTTAGGCGCTGTCACGAATACCATTTTCACTAAGCGTAAAAGTGCAGTCTGATTCCGGTAAACAAGGAGAGCTATATATTTTACAAATACGGTTATCACCTTGACCTTTTTTCAGATAGAGATGAATTCATGAATTATGGGCAATGATGTGACCACCTGTAGCTTTCTTGGGATCAGAAGTAAAAAGAGAAGCACCATCAACTTGTGCTACCATTTGGTTAGTGATAACTACTGCTATGCCATAAACATCTGCAAGGGCCTGGAGTTGACGGAGAAATTGTGATAGATTTATTTGTCGTATGGCAAGTTCCCCACTTCCCGTGAACTCTTTTCGGAAATGGTTAATAGCAGAATCCACAATTAGCATAGAAAAGCGAGTTTCCGACATAATTGCTGCAGCTTCTAGCAGAAGTGAGCTTTGGTGATCAGTATTGTAAGCATGAGCATAGGCAATGTTATCCAATGTTTCGTCACCATCAAGAGAAAAACGATCAGAGATGGATAGGATTCGATTTGATCGAAATGTATTTTCGGTGTCAATGAACAGACATTTTCCTTCACCTCCGTTCATGCTCAACTACCTTTGAGCAGTAACTGCTAGCATATGACAGAGTTGGGTTTTTCCTGTGCGTGACTCACCAAATATTTCCGTAATTGTACCAGTTTCTACACCACTTCCAAGTGGATTGTCAAGATCTTTAGAGCCTGTTGTAATCATAGTGAGGTCTTGTCGATTTTCATGTACTGTCACTGCCGTAGTGAACTTTATTTCGACAAAGCTCATTGCTATTATTTATTACTAGTGAGATTTTATCTCACCATTTCTACATTAAAAGAAAAAGAGAATACCTTCGCGCAAAACCTTATCCGCTTTTGCTTCTGATATACCTTTAATGGCTAAAACCATTTTTCTTGGGGTAAAGGCTAATGCTTCCACTGTATGTAATCCAGCCTCCTGGAGTTTTTTAATTTCGCTTAGAGAGATACCATATTCCTATGGAGTATCTTGTTAAATAAAGTTTGTTTTTGTGTGTAAGTGTGCTAAGGATATACCTTTAATTTAGAAATTGGAAGTGGACCTTGACTATAATCAACTTCTTCAGACATATTGGGTTGATATCAAAAAAAAAGAAAAGAGGGAAAAGATAAGAAAAATATAAAAAGAGAGAACGTGTTTTTATAGCTTTCTAGTTGATGAAAGATGTATATATGGCCTCAAAAGAAGCTTGATATATTAAATGCTATGCATATGAGTGAGAAAAAACTTACGTTGAGATATGATATATTTTATCTATGTATTTTGGCATGACCAAATAGGCCTTGAAGAGCCTGACTCAAATATTGTTCGCTTTAATTGTCAAAAAAAAACTTTTCTCTACATTTGGGGGTTTGAATAACCTTTGGTCTATTCGTCTTTATATTACTATTTGGTTATTTAGATTTTATTTTAGTTAATTCTTATACATTTAACTATTCTTTGTCTTAACAGATGAAGCTTTTAGGTATCTTATTTTGCCAAAATTTTCCTTATTGATGAATTAGGACATATCAGTTTGTAAAAAAAAAAAAGGACTATTTAGACACATGAATATTATAATATTTTGTGAAAATAAGATGGTGTTAAAAGTTACTTGGAAGTACAAATCAATGCTTTTAGAAAAATTATAATGTACGTATTCCACCAAAATACCAAGGCCCTTGTTTTAATGTGATTTTAAAAAAATAAATAAAAAGGCCTATTCCATTAATACCCGCAATGATTGTATCTTCATATTGCAATAGCTTTATTGGCGATTTTTAAAAAATGATAGTGCCAACGATTCGAATAAAAGTTCATTTTAACTTATTATACCACTCCTTATAGCTTCTGTTGCAGGTTAATATCACTGATGTTTATGCAAAGTGTTGTACCAAAAAGCAAGTGTGACCTGAGTTATAAATTTTGGAGAGATGTGCTTACTCACTCAGCTTAGTGTTTCTAGCTCAACTAAATCGCTTTTTGTGCATAGACCTACCAATGTTTATAATGAATGCAAGTTTATTTAAATTAAAATCATGCAATGGTTGATTTAAAAATACAGCCTTCAATAGCTTTGGATTTTAATAGAATACCGATGTCTTCTCAGTGCACGTGATCATTGCTCTTTGGCGTCTTGGCGTTCAATGAGAAAAAATAGAGACTATGTCTCAAAAGTCAATGTGACCAAGTCGCTGTTTATGGTAAAACCATTAGAATAAATTTTTTAATATAAGTCATGCTTTTCTTTTTATAACTGTTTTTCCTCTTCTTTCCGCATATTATATTTAATCAGTTTTTTTATTTTTATTTTTATTTTTCATGAGCCCTACACAAACAGAAGAGAAAGTCCAGTTTTATTTAAATAATACAAAAAACAAATTAAATGATACATATGAAACTTTAAAGGTTTATTGGGACGCGACCTTAGCGACTTTTCAAAAGTTTTGGCAATTGTAAGTGTACTCTTTTTTCTTAAAAAAATCTTTGTACATCTTTATTTATTTAAAAATAACAACAATAACAATAAAAAACAGCCAAGAGTTCCGTCTTTGCTTTTATCTATTTGGATTATTATCAGCAATTCCAGTTGGTATTTTTCTCATCTGTGTTATCTCTGCAACATGCATCATCACCGTACTATTAAGTTTTGTTTGGACTCTAGCAGTTTGCACTACCGTCACCATAGGCCTGGTGCTGCTGGTGCCTGTATTGATTGCATTTGCACTAGTATCAGTGTTGTCACTTGTTGGTTATAGTGCTTACACATATTTTGTAAAGCAAACGGGGGCAAAAACAAAAACAAATTAACTGTTATATATATTTTCTTTCTTTTATTTTAAAATAGCAAGGATTTTTTAAAATCACTATAAATATAAATAAATGAATGGTACCGCAACAGACTGTAATTTCAAAGTTATAATTCTCCAATTGCCGAATTCCTTTTACAGACTTTATGTTTCTTGATATTCTTTTTCTTCTGCAGAAAAAAAAAATGAGGAGGAACTTTAATACTATTTGTGGTAAAATAATCACTCAACATAGTATATTTTCGTACCTGATTTATAAACACTAAATGGCAATGAGGGCACTGAATGTAAAACTACCATTATCGTATCCGCAACCGCGTCTCCGTTTTTTTTCTTTTTTTCTGAAAAAAGAATCATACCGTGTACCCACTAGATGTAATATGTAAGGATAGTATCATTTGCGATCATAATGGTTATTTTGTTTCTCAATCTTTTCATATTGATCGAGACCAAAAGGAAGCCGTTTGCTTAAAGCCAGTATATTATTTTTAGCAAGTGTTCTGATCGTCAGAGTTACAGATACGTATTTTTATATATATATGATTCCGCATGCATATAAATATTCCACTGCTCTTTGTCAATCTTCCCCTGTTTTCTTCCAAGGTTTTCGATACTTTTTCTCTTTTCTTTTTTTAAATTACTATTTAGGGGATAAAATATAAAGAACTATAATAAAATATATAAAAGGGTAGTTTTTCAATATAAATATACATTCTTTTTTTACTATTATTAAAATCGCTATTACACAAACCGAAAAAAACATAAGCATAAAAACCTAAGAAATTTCCCCCCAAAACCCTCCTTTCCTACCATCATGAATACTGCTAACTTATGCCATCTTCTAAACCCCAAAGAATCCAATGGTCACATTCTTTATTTCAAAGAGACACCTCGTCGATTGAGTTCAGGTTCTGCTTGTGAAACATGTCGACGCAGAAAGACAAAGTGTGACGGTGGACAGCCTTGTGCATTTTGCAAGTCAAATGGTATACAATGTCTCCGCCGTGCTAATAAGAGAAGTACTTCCAAGGCGGGAAAAAAATTATATCGCTTGAAAAATACAAGAAATTACACCAGTAGTACAATACGAAATATTGAAACTGCTTCAAACTCTAGTTCTGAGAGTAGTCCAACTTACAGCCATGGTAAACTCCCTAGAAATGCTAGCAATTATAAGGATGTTGAAATATTTAACACAATTTGCTAATTCATATATTTATAATAGACTCCTTTTCGTGGCTTAATGATATTGAGTATAAGAAAACTGTAAGAGCACAAGTCATATCCGATAAAAATTTTAAAATACCAAGCATGCTAGGTAATGATCATTGAAATAGCGTGCAATTGTTTTTAAAAAATAATAAAATACTAAATGAAGCAAATTTAATTTATCCTATAGATCAACTCTCATGTCATACCTTCACTATGAAAACCGACTACGGAAAACAGCACTTTTTAAAAGCTCTTGAATAGAGCTTCCCCTTTTTCTTTTTCTTTATCTCTCTTAACTGTACGTAATCTAATAAAAACTATATAATTATTTATGATCTACTGGCTGCATAACTTTTATATTGGAAAGGGGTAAGATTGAGATAATGGTTGGGAGACAAAACGCCAATAACCATCTTAAAGTAAAAAATATACCGCTTTATTTAGTTTTTAAAAATTGGGGTCAAAATCCAGATCCTAGGCGAGGAAAGGAGGCATTAAGAATAAAGTTTTTCTACTTATCTCTTCATTTTTTATTATTTTATTACTTTTTTTTTTAAATCACCATTTGTACCCTTACTTACACAAAAAAAAAAGAGCGAATTCAGCTGTAGTATTGTATGTATTATTTAAAAAATGTATACACTGTATTATTCTGGTAGATAGTGGTTCGTATACCCATATCATTTCACGAAAGTAGATGCATTTACATAAATGCCGCTTTTGATTATACATTGGGTAATTTATTTTAAGTGCTTCTCTCGGATATATCATCTTTTAGTAAATCCGAACAAAGATCTGCGTTTCCTTAAAAATTCTGTCACAATCTCCTCTTTGTTTATTGATATTATAGAGATCTACAATGTCTTAGATTCATGTGAGAGTATAGTATTTTCTTTTGTCTGCACTTATCGTAAGATAAGTTGTTATAAAAAGAATTTACATGTTCATGGCTAATCTATTAACCACTAGTATACTTAGTACTAGTTAATGGAAAATGTGAAGAGATCATTACTTGTGTAAGTCAAAATGTATTGACGTATCGATTAATTTCTCTTCGAAAGTTCCCCAAATATAGTATGCATATGCTCATTTATTTATACAATTCTATTCAGAATACGTACTGAACTATGATAAATTCTAAGTACGTAAACAATATAATATACATATTCTCGGATATTATGCGTCTTTTATTCTCTCAAGGTAGACCTCATAACCTCCCATTTGTAATGGAGTTATATATTAAAATTGATCTTTTATAGCATTGGTTTATTGGTAGTTATCTTTAAATTTGCTAATATTGCTGAACAGGGTTCATATTTAAGCTTTTTTTTCCGGGTTAAAGTAACACTCCTTTTATTTGAATATATTTCGATACCTAATATATTTATGTAATTTCCATCTTTATACACATACATATATTTTAAGCTTTTATGAATGTTTTCAACAAATTATGGTTGAAATATCAATCCATATAAGAATTAGTTTTTTACATATAATAGCGACAAATGGAGAGTCATATTAAAGGAGAAAAGTGCAATTAAAAGGGTAAAGCGATCGTATTTAAAGGATAAGCATGGGTAAAAGTGTTTTCGATAGACTAATGATTTCGAGTTAGACGAGAGGGCCAAAATTATATAGATACTATTTTTTTTAAACTCTTTTTACTTATCTCTTTCATCATCTTTTTAAATTAGTAAGGATAATGTGGCTAATTAGATTGTATGTCTCCTCTTTCTCCTTTTTTTTGTATTTCATTTTGATCTAAAGTTATCATCAACGTTTTTGACGATAGGTCCAAATTTGTAAAAATTGTGCAACAATGTAATAAACTACTTTGGGTGTTGCATTAATACACATATGCACTCTTTATATTTAACAATATTTACAAAGTCTAAAAATTTAGGTTCGGGTATCGATTAACGTATATCAATGGTAACGCTGGTTGTATGTACGTTTTTATGTTATTAGATGTACCAGATCTCGAGATCTTTTTTAGATTTATCTGTATAAGCCTGATCAATACTGATAAGTCTGTTTTTGATACGATTATCACTGATTTTCATAAGACATGCATGATATATATTAAATATAAATATTGGAATTTTTTTTTATTTGGGTTTTCTATTATCCCTGTAGAATGTTGTGAAGTTGGATATTTTTATAAATAAAGTTATCTTTCAAGGAGAACGAATTTTTGACAATTCTGTTAAGAAATCTTAATTAATGCAGCTATTATTAACTCTTATCTTAAATAGGATATTAAATTTTAACATATATTTTTTAAATATATTATAAGATATAATGGTTTAAATAAAATATTAATGTAGAAAGTCCAATCTTTTGTAGAACAAAATTAGCCCTAAGAAGGTATTTTTTTAAATCTTTACGTTATGCTGACGCACCTTTGGTACTAGAGACCTACAGACTCCATTTTTGTTATAAAAGGGAAATTTTAACGATTCCTTTGGCCATCCAACACTTTATACTTAAAAAAAATGGTCTAAGATAGTGATTTTTAAATAATTTATTTGTGCGATTCAAAGAAAATTCAAAACGAAATATAGATAGAAAACGATAAAGATTTTATAAAGATACAAATGTAGATATGATAAGATAAAAAAAAAAGATAGAAAGAAAAAAAAAGATTATCTCGATTAGTCATTTATCAAGATATTCATTTTGGGGAAGGCCAACCAACATAAGATATACTTTAAAATCGCTAAATATGTTATATTACATTCGTCTATATATAATATATATGCATGAATTTATTTATTTTATTTTTATGTTTACCAGCGACCTTGCTGGTTTGCATAATTGCCTTGTTGAAATGCTCCATCTATGGATAAGAATTAGTTATAGTTGACAATAATAAGATTAGGCACTTACTGTTTTGAGGGTTGGAATTAAACACACTGGGGGCATTAGCATCCACAGTTTTAAATACGGAATATTTATCGTTAGGATTAGCTCCTGTAGGTATATTTTGGTGATAATTCATATTCATCGAATTCTGCATCATGCCTGGGTTTGGTGTACTTATGCCAAATGGATTATCAGGCGCTAAAAAAAAACCAGCTCATGTTAGTATATACGCTCTAAACCAATTTAAACACTTACTAGCATTAGACCAAGTACTATTCATACTACTGCCGGTCGACTGCGGGCCAAAAGCAGCTGCGGGAACACCAGTTGCTTGAGTAGATACTGGGACATTATTCATTCCAGCAACTTGGTGAGCTTGCTGGGTGTAACCTGTCATTTGTGGTTGGAGACCAAAACCAGTTGGTTGCTGTACCTGGGCACCAGCAGCGCCAAAACCAGTGGGTTGTTGGTATTGAGGGTTGAACCCGGTAGGTTGCTGTGATTGAGCACTATTAAACATAGTGGGCGTACCAAAACTTGCAGGTTGCTGCTGTATTTGAGGATGGAGCCCTGTCGATTGATTACTTAATGGAGAAACAGAATTAGGTACGAGTGCAGGTTGTAACTCAGGCTGAAGAGAAACGTTTGCTCCCATCATCTGGGGTGGCGGTGGTGGTGCCATACTACGGTTTTGGATGGTATTGGTTGCTGGCGACATATTAGCCGGGCTAGAGAAGAAACCAGATCCACCTTGCTGTTGACTCTGTTGAGCAAATACACTAGCAGCAGTTGCATTGGCATGGTTAGGAGAAGAAGAAACTTGGTTGCTGAGGGATGCACTGGAAGATATATTTTGAGTAGGAGGTGGAGGGACTGGTCTAGTATTAGCTGCAGCAAGAGACGGACTACCCTTCCATTTGGCTAAAAGCTGAGGATCTACAAGATTTTGTTGTGATGATTGAGGGGTAGGTCTTTGGCGGCCCGGTATTTGAGGGACCGGTCTAGAGTTATTAACTTGCTCTAGTGTTAGTGACTGACCTAAAGATTGGGTAGGGGGCTGTGCAAGTGGACTATTACTGTTATTGTTAATCTGGACAGAGTTGATATGACTAATTGGCGCAGAGGGTGTAGAAGATAAATTAGCCGCACGTGGAGCCCATGCATCGTCTTCAAATCCAGAGTTAGGTACAGAGGACGACTGTGGTGGAGTCATGGATTGCGCGGTAATTGTAGCTGCTGTGACCGGAGCCAGAGGAGGTTGAGATGAGACAGGTGCAGGTGTTGGTTTGAGTGGCTCACTACTTATATTAAATTGAGAGAAAGCAGATGTGCTAACATCTCTAGGGGCAGTGTGAGCTGGTGTAGGTCTACCAGTTCCTCGTCTGTGTAATCCACCATTAGCATGGTGCTGATTTGAATAGGTATTTGCTTCCTCCTGCTGTTGTAATTGTCTAGCATATTCCTCATCTGCTTGGATTTGGCTCTGAATATCGGCAGGGTTATAGGCTTCATCATATTCGACATAATTGTCCTGAATAACACTTGTTGCTCCGAATGTAACAGTTTTCTTCACTTTTTTCTTTCCTGTACTGATACCACCTCTTGGTCGTTCATCATCCGAAGGAGATTCGGGTACATTTGTCTCTATAAACCTTTGTACACGTTGAACATGTTTTTCAGACATACCCAGGGATTTCATTTTACGATGCGTCAATCGTTCTACATCACTCTCACCCAGACCTTCGTTCTCAAAAGCTTTGGCATAACGTGTGCTTGCCTCTAATGGTAAATTCAATTTTTTGAAGAAATTATACCAAGTGAATCCATGTGTAAGGTGTGCAAGGGGAATATCGTCATTCTTATCTTCTATTAATTTGATGCCTATCTCCTTTTCAATATAGCGCAAGTCGGCAGAACACATTTTTTGGACAGGGACTTCGATTTTGACGCCGTTTGTTTTATGCAGTCGAATCTTACCATTGTTACAAGATAGGAGTTGTGCATTTACCTTGAAGGCTCCTGTATTATCCGTCCAAGTTCGAAGTTTCGATGGATCAGGTCCTATAGCGATAATAACAAAAAGGATGATAAAAAAAAAAGCAACGTTAGTTTATAATTTTATCTGAAAAAACAAAAAAGAAAAAACACTAACTTGTAGGGTCATTATGAACAGGTGCTGCTATTGCTGCTACTGTTGGTGGTGGTGATACCATTGCCACTATAATATTTACATTTGTAAGAATGAAATTGGTATTTCTTTTCAATAAACAAATAGGTCACATACCAGGTGGCTTTGCAGCAGGTGGAGGTGGAGGTGGAGGTGGAGCTGGTATTTGACTACGATCTTTTTTTTTTAATAATATACATTTAATAACTAGTGGATAACAGCTTATTCTATAGAAAAATGAAAGGATAACTTACGAGGAGAGTTATTACCCAATTGGGGAGATGCAGTAGCGGCGGCAGCGGAAGCAGCGAGCTGTCATTTATATTAGCAAACTAAAATATGTATGCTCATAGAAAAGCACATCTTTTCCAACAAAACAATGACTTACATTGGACATTTTTTTGGCATCCAATTCCTTTTGTTTTGCCTCTTCCTGCATTTTTCTCCTTCTTTCTACTTCTATCTGTCGAGCCTTCTCCTTTTCCTCCCGTTGTCGTTGACATTCCCGTTCTTCCATTTGTTTTTTTAAAACTTCATCCTGTTCTTGCTTACGTTTTTTTCCCTCTTCTTGGCGTTTCTGTTCTTCTTGTAGTATTTGCTGCTCCTCTCGTTGTTTCTCTTCTCTTTGACGACGTACGATTTCCTCCTGTTGCTCTTTCTTCTTTTTTAATTCCTCTTCCTCTTCCTCTTTAGCTGTCTGTGCTTCAAACTCATCCTGAAATTGCACATAGGTAGCAGGAACTATACCACTCTTACCATCCTTATGCTCAATCACCCACCAGTCATTACTACCAACATAATCCGTTACCAAGACCTGCTCATGTTGAGTTAATGATGTTTCTTCACTGCTTTCTGGTGTGAATGGATAGATAGCAATAGCCCATTTCGCTTCACAAAGAGGTGCCTGTGGCTGAGGCTCTGGTTCTGGCTCAACAGGGGCTGGAGGAAGAGGTGAGTGAGCTCTAGGGTGCTCAGGAAGCTGCTGCTGCTGAGGAGGGAGTGATTGGAATGAAGCAGCTGGTGAGTGAAAGCTTGCAGAGATATCTGATTGTTGATCACTTGCTAAGGAAGGTGTTGCCAAACTGGTAGATGATGCTGATGCTGTAGTTAATTTTGAAGAATCAATTTTAGTCATTATAGACTTAGCCTCTGATTTCGAGGCAGTGTAAAAATCCAACGTCTGATTTCCAGTCAAGTCTATGTGGACATGCTTTCCATCACAAGCAACATGAGAAACTTGCGATGTATTGAATTGACGAACGGGTGTTGCTTTATCTGTTTCACTTCCATAACACAACATACCATTACCAACCAATAGATTTCCTTTGGCTTTTGTCTTTTTTTTTTTAATCACATCATATTCATGAACCGACCAAGAGAGAGCTTCATCATTATTGTTGTGAATTGAGCGTGTTTTCTCGAGCTCTTCGTGTTCTTCTTCTTCGACAGGCTCTGTTGGTGAAGTGGTAGTCATGGTAACAGTGGTGTCTTTGGTGCTTTCCTCTACATAGTTGCTAGGAACGAGTCCAAAAATGCCATTTTTCTCGGCAAGAAACCAATCAGGATCATCCTTCTCGTACAAAACCATTGTATCATCTTCTGTAAACGAGAGCTCCTCTTCGGCCAATGCCGTATAGGAATATATAGCTGTAATCGACCCGATAGCCTCAGCCTAAAGTAATCAAACAAACCCTATTATTAGTAACATATATTCTCCTAACAACACATCCATTTTTTCTCTGAAAAAAAAAAACTCACTCGTTGGACATAGTTAGCAGGAACCAGGCCAATAGGACCATCCTCCCCAGCAGACTTTGGTTTTAGTTGTGCTTTATACCAATCGCTATCGTCATTCTCGAGAATGTAAAGTGTGTCGTCTGCTTTGAACGTTATTTCTTCTTCATGTTGTGAATTGTAATCATAAAGTGCTGTACAAATATCCACAAACTTCATATTGGGTTTGTTTCAGACCTCGGTTTTCTTTTATTCAAGTAAGATAGTGTGTGCTTATAATAGAAAGAGTAGTGCGTGTGTAAAAAAGTAGGTATATCAAGTATAAAAAGTAAAATAAAAAGTAAATAGTAGTAGGACGCACACACAATAACAATAAAAAAGAAGTACTTTTTTTTTATATTAATGAGAGGAACGTTGGTTTTTAGAAAGAAAGGATGAGAAAATAAAATAAAATAAAATAAAAGGGTTTTCTTGTTGGAAACTATATTTATTCACCTTGCTTTGGCTCAGTGAGGCATTGCCTTTTCGGGATCTCAGCATGATGTCACATTTTAACTCAGCTATATGAACAGGCGATGGCACTTCTAGATTACGCATTCGTAATAGAACAGAAGGTGATGACAAGAATCGATGATAAAAGTCACCCTGTCATTTAGCTTTTATATCATATTTAGGGTGATATTATCTGTAAATGATACGAGACTATGGCGAGTAAATACACCTTTTCTTTTTCATTCTCTTGAAATGTATAGTATAGTGATTGAGACCCTACCAACGATACAATTATGGAAGACAAGACACTTTGTTGAACAAACCATATTAAAAACAAAAAAATAAATGTTGTAATAGTAATAATACACAATGGAAATAAGCCAAATTGAGCTTTCTTTTTTTAAGAGCAAAACACTATTAAATACATGGCAATTGGACTCAGTCATTTTCTTTTTTGTTTTGTAAAAGAAGAATGTGGTAAAAGTTTACATATCCCAATTAAACAATATTAGTGGACGAGAGAATGGTAAAAAAATAGAAGGACCAGTATTGTCGATTTCCAATAACCCAAAAAGATAAACGAATCAGGTACTCGCAGTAGAACAAAAATGCCGATTTTTTCTTGTTTCGAATGTGTTACAAAGAGTGGGTTTCCCTCGACTCCTTAAAATTTCAAAATATAATGTTTAAAGGCGTGTGTTTTTATCCCCTTTTGTGTTCTTCTTTTCCCTTTACTTTTTTTTTCTTTTACTTTTTTCTTTTTTACTATAATCATTTATTCATATATAAACGCGTGGAATAACACAACATCACTTCTTTAAATGAAAGAGTATAAGCTTGTCGTTCTAGGATCAGGTGGTGTAGGAAAGTCAGCGTTGGTAAGTCTAATATTACAATCTCGTTGTTGCCCCTATTTAATCATATATATATAAAATGTAAAGACTGTTCAGTTTGTTCAGTCTATTTTTGTTGAAAAATACGATCCAACAATAGAGGATTCATATCGCAAACAGGTTGAGGTGGATGGACAACAATGCATGCTTGAAATATTGGATACAGCGGGTACTGAGCAGTTTACAGCTATGCGGGATCTTTATATGAAAAATGGTCAGGGTTTCTTACTTGTATTCTCAATCACAAGTTCAGTTACTTTAAATGATCTTCACGAACTAAGGGAACAGATTTTAAGAGTCAAAGATAATGAGAATGTAAGTCAGAGTAATCACAATAACAAAATAAACAAATAAATAAACCGAGTCTAAACCTTGTTTATTATTTTTGTTATTATAAAATCTATAAACCCTTTATAGGTTCCGATGGTACTCGTGGGTAATAAATGCGATTTGGAAGAGGATCGCATGGTATCAAGGGAACAAGGAATGGAATTATCACAGCAGTGGGGTGGCAAACCTTTTTATGAGACATCAGCTCGATTCAAGATCAATGTGGATGAAGTGTTTTATGATTTGGTACGACAAATCAATAGGCTGATGCCAGCTAAGGATAAACAGAAAAAAAGACTTAAATGCGTAATTTTGTAATCATCTTTTTAACATTTTATTTTATTTATGGTTTTGTCCGTGACAAATTCAAACATATCCCTTCTTTTTCATTCCCTCTCCCTTCCTTTTCTTATTTTTTTCGTCATATAATAATAAATAAATAAATAAAGATTATATTATACAAACTATTTACGTTACTAATAGTCATTATAAACTAAAAGGTTTCCGGCAAGAACATAAGCCAATCCTATCGTTAATACGATACTAACTCCAATATAAGTTGAGATTACAATCCACTGTTTATGTTGTCTTGCTGGTACATATCGTAGTAGTACAGATGTCATCATGCCGATGCCAATGCAGAAATAGAGACACATATATTCAGCAACGGGTATAAAAGTTGCCCTGAAATATTTCTTGTCCTGGCGGAATCCCCAATACATCCATCCTGCAAAGAGCCCATATATGCCTATTAAAATACCCTTTTGTTGTCCTACATGTGTTTGATAGATTTGGTTTAACAAAAACATAGCCATGAATCCATATGAAAATATTTGCCAGCCAATGCCGGGCTGAATTAGAGCTGTGAGTGAGCCATGGATAAAAACCCATATTTCAAGCAATAAAACCCACGATTTGTTTCGATGGCTCTAGATTGTTATTATCATTTACCAGTTAGTACACATGCTGTATTTCATGTACCAACTTTACCTTATGGAGAAAGTTGGTGGATTGCCAAATTAGTAGGCATTGATATACAAAACCAAAAAAATGTCCAAGTGTACCTTCCTATTTATGTACATATGTGTAAATTAAGCAACCAAGTTATGCTATCTTCTTTTTAGAGTATTCTACGAAAAATAATACTTTACCACAGGGTGATAGTGGAAATTTCCAACTGTGCCAAAACTCATCATATAGCCGTGATATTTCTTTGTAAACTCAATCACCTCATTATATGCAGCTGACTTTGGTTTTCGTCCCAAGCCGAAAATCACACCTCGTCTTATAAATACACAATTAGTAAAATGATCATGCCCTGATTTTTTTAAGTCTATATATCTACCTTGGAATGGCAATAAGAATGGCAGCAACTAAAATCATGACAACAGAACCTTGTGCAATACCTTCGGGTACGTCTGTCGACAAACCATCGTAAAAAACATGTCCATGAATCAATTTAAAGATGGCCATTGCAACATTAAGGTACACCATTTGCCAATTCCACCATTGGTACTGTTCAGACCATCTCGACTGTTTCTTCTTTGAAAGTTGCACTCGAGCCAATATGAACCACTGTCCGAATTGATGAATAATATAACCTAGCCATGCTGTTAGTCTACCAGTCGTGGTAGGATCAATTCGTCTCCAGGGGTATGCAAAAGGTGTAGAAACACCTTGTGGGATATTTTGTTAATATTCATGTTTGCATCATGCTATTTGTCATTGTTTACCATTTATTATGCGGGCTCCTCTGATAACAAACCTTCCAAACCCCATTTCACCCCGGAGAGGTTTTGAGTTCAAAAAATCATGCCATTTATCACTAGGACCGAGTGCCAAATAAACAACTATTAATCCGAATAGAAAAGAGGTTGAAATATAAACAAAAAAGGGATTGATTTGTTTATGTGTTTTCATGGAATGGTGTTTATTAATATGACTGTCCAGAAACGAAATAAAAATACAGAGAAAAGAGTTAATTTATAGTCAAGCTGAGTAAAGATATCAGTTTTTTTTTCTTTTTTTTTTGCTGTAACCAGATCGTCGATTTGAGTGAGTTTGAGTCGATTTTCTCGTCCTTCTTCCCTCATGAAACCCAGAAAATAGGACGTTTGTAGGACCATTTGTTCATTTCCAAAAATAGAATATGCTTCGGGTACTCATTCGTGGATGAATGACGCTGTCAAAAGAGAACATACATAGATTTCGATTGTAATAATAATTTCTTTGTTAGTTTTGATATTGTAACCTTTTTTTGAGAGACCCATGTATAAAATGTATATATTATAAAGAAGAAGACGGTTGGAAAAGTCATTTCTTTTGAGTATAAAGCTGTGTCATTCGAGATGGTAAATTTTATTTCTACACAAAGTAATATGTTTGTCTATAGCCATTATGAGTTATCATAAACATAATCTGACCGTTACTTTAGATATTTAAACACTTCTGTTATCTTTCAGATAGCTATACTAGGTTATATTTGACTACATTACAAAACCTTGTTTCTCTCTCCATATCTTTGCTAATCAACTATTGCAGAAGAAAGTACAAAATAAGAAATAAAGTCATCTCTACTTAAAACGATTACTCTCTTTTTTTTTAGAAAAAAAATATACAGTGATATAACTTTCTACACCCCTTCATCAATAGAATGAAATAGTATAGACCACAGGGAGCTTATTTAGTTGCATGACTATTTCATGATATCAAACTGTGTTGGCTTTACAAAAGAATCCAAGATTGAGTTATTACTATCACAAAAATAATGGTGCTCTCTTCATTCCAAGTAATACTAAAAATTCTCTTGAAAAGACAGAAGTATATAACCGAGGCTATTATGTATATATGGCCATACAATATGATTCTTCACTTTGTAAAAGTAATAGGTCATTGCTGTTGAGCAGTTAATAAAATGTAGACTTCAGATACCATTTCTTGACTGGCCAATGAAATTCATCTCTTAAAATTCTTTGTATAAAAAGTATTTTTGTTTTTTCCTGTTATGTTATTTCTTAAATCATTTTTATTATAAATAGTGATAGCTAGGCATGCGTACAATATCGCTAGTAAAACGCTTAAAATGGTCATTTACTGGAAACATGAATCCACATGCAC
>VCJL01001610.1:65054-79018 GCA_024139405.1 Backusella mclennaniae | reverse complement strand
AAAAAAAAAAAAAAAAGAAAGAAAAATAAATAAAAAAGTGGCTCATAAAATAAATGTTGGTTTCGATGATAATAGCAAATAAAATATTTACCAGGATAGGTGCATTGTCAAAATATTTTTGGAACTTTCCAGCATCCAATGTAGCAGACATAATGACGACGGTCAGATCCTTTCTCTTTTTACAAACTGTTTTCAGTAAACCCATTAGAATATCCACATTAAGTGAGCGCTCATGGATTTCATCAAGTACAATAGCACTGTATCGTGTGAGAAGAGGGTCATACATGGCCTCTCGAAATAGCGTGCCGTCAGTCATGTATTTTAGAAAAGTTTTGGAGCTAGTGAGATCCTCGAAACGGATACTATGTCCCACCTCTGAGCCAAGATCAACATCCATCTCCTCCGCAACACGTCGTGCTATGGATGTGGTAGCAACACGTCGAGGTTGTGTACACCCAATCATTTTACCATTTAGGTGAGGTAATTTATCATACACCAAGAACTGAGGAATTCTACATTTTGTTTTTGTTACATTTGAAAAAAAATTCAATTAAATACGACAGTAAATATATAGCCTTACTGTGTCGTTTTGCCACTGCCTGTTTCACCAACAACAATAACAAACTGGTTGTTGTGAATCAAATCCAGAAACTTTTGACGATCCCGATAGACAGGAAGGGTTTTCCTCTTTTTCAGGAGCGTTTTATACTTTTCTGAGAAGCTCCTATCGGTAAAAGGGTTTTTTGAACCATGTTCCAACTCTTGAGCTTTTTCGGCAGATATCTCTCCTGGTTCGAGGTTGTGAAAACAGTCAAGTTTTTTCAAATAATCGACATAGTTATCAGTAGACATTTTTGAAGGTAGAGGGGAAGGAACAGAAGAGAAGAGTACAGCTTTGACAGAAAAGATGTGGGCTTAAATATCAATTCAAACAGTCACGTTATGCATATAACTAGTGTAATAGTTCCAGTCAACAAACAAGATAGAATATAACTCAGAACTAGAATAAGGATTATTATTGACTAATAATAATACTACAACAAATTATGTGAATAGAATAGAGTAGAAATCGAATCATCTTTATTTAATAAAAATGAGAGAGTATTTATATCTTTTCAATTGTTAAGTATAATAATAATAATAATATAATGATAGTGCAAGCGCAGCTATAAGAGGGCGTGGTACTAGTAGGCGCAGTATAAGATTTGACCAGAAGCCACAGTGATATTTGTAAAGACGGACTTTGAACAAATATTACAACTAGTAAATGATGGTTACCCCTTTTTGTTTCGTACCTGTCTTTATCAATAAAAAGGCTTGTAGTACATTGGCTTTTTTTTTTAGTTCTGGTGCATGGGAAGTAAAGATATCGCAATGTACGACTGTTTGGATTTTGAAAATGTTATCAGGGATAAACTTAGTTTAAAGAAATATGTGAGTAGAAGTAACAACAAAATATGCATGGTCATCCTACTCTCTTGATAAAGAAGTAACGCTCAAACATCGCGTTTATACGACTACACAAAAGTAAGAACAGCTTTGATTTTGAAAATGTGCCACAATAACAAAATATACCCCCATCATGAGAAAAGTAAAGTGTTGTTAATCAGAATACATATTTTTTAGTTGGTTAATCACATCAAAGTATTATTTATTTGTGCACCCAATTAACCTAATTTCATGTGCCTTAACGATATAATGCAACTCTAAAGTCATGAAACAAATACAATCATTACATCTCTGATGTCATACGTGGCTTTTGATAACCTGCTCTTTATAAATACAAAATCCTTTTGGTTACAATTCTGAGATGAAAAGTGATCTATGATTAAAAATAATACCTTTCCTCTTCCTTTTCTTTGGATTAAGTTGAAAGTTTTCTGCGTACTAAGCAGTATATGACTAAATAGGTAGAAACTTCTATTAAAATTGGGATGCTGTATAGATCAGGCCAGAAACGGCGACTTTAAGTAGAAAAAATAGAGGATGAGTTAAATTCTCCAGAAAGCAAAGCGGAAAGAAGCTATGTTTATTCTTGAGTGATGGTGCACGCACCCCTCTCGGACTTCAAATATCTTTGAGGAAAAGGGGCAGGATTTTACTTAATTTTAGAGCTTTCAAAAATAGAAAATTGACAAGTGATATCGGCTATCCCTATTTCAAAACAGCATATTAGCCTTCTATATGTAAATGGATACACTTTTGCCTAAACCTTGGGTATAAAAATAAACGAGATAGTGTTCATTTAGAATAGAGATGATTGAATTCGGAGAAAAAAAAAAGGGAATTCAGCGTTTGCATTAAAATGTCAGAACAAGAATGAAATTGATATGGAATAAATCACACTGCTTTTCCCATTATCATCCATGTCGGAAAAAAAACAAAAGAAAGGGATATCGAATGATGACCCTAACACCATAGAATCCGCTTCATCACAACCGATTCGTGAAAGCAACACTAGAAAGCGACACCAGCATCAACCAACATCCTCATTTTCATCGTTTAACAGACAGGACATTATTAAAGGAGATATACCAACAGATGCAACACATAGTAAAGGATCATCTAACCCTGGCAATCTGCGTCGTGCCTTTTACCTTTCAACCGATCTTGAAAAATTACCAGAAAATCCCAACCTTAAAAAAAAGGACAAGCAACCTCCAGTAACAACCTGGGTCTTGGTTACTTGGATATTAACATGGTGGGCACCTTCATTCTTTTTATCATGTGGAGGTAAAGAAAAAAAAAGGGAGGAGATACAAACTTGTATATGCTGAACAAAAAATACTAGGTATACGGGATAAAAATATGCAGCAAGCATGGCGAGAAAAAGTCTCACTGGTACAAATCATCATTTTTCTTTGTGCGCTTGTTGGTTTCCTGACGTTTGGATTCAATACCGCCATCTGTGGCACACAGCCCAATCGCATCCGTCCCACTGGTATTGAAGGGTATCATATCATTATTCTGGGTAGAGCCTTTGATATGAGATCCTTTCGCCATCCCACACCCGTTCCTGGTATGCCTGGCAGTGGAAGTTTACAAGAACTAGGTGTAGGCGGGCGTGATTTGTCATTTATGTTTCAAACGGTAAATTACAACTGTAAGGGTATTTTGGAGCCCATCCAGGGTGATGATGAAAATGGCAATGTGGCCAATTACTTTCCATGTGTGACCATTGACAGAACCAACCCACAAATCAATGTGACGGATAATCCGAAAAAGGAGGGATGTCATATCACACCCAAGTCTCGTATCGCTTTGAGTAAATTGGATGTGGTGGGTGACATTTATTATAATTGGACGGATATTAGAAAAGAAGGAACAAGTCTTATTGCGTTTAATGGGTATGTTTCCCATCTTGAGTGATTCATGTCGATTTTTTAATGTAATTTTTTGCTATTCTAGAAACGTCCTGGATTTATCTAGATTGGATTATCTCATCCCAAATATTCCCTTACCAAAGCAGGTAGCCCAAATAGTGGGTCCTGGTAGTGCTTTTATTGGGAGAGATGCCACGTATTGGTTGAGTAGCACCGAAGATCGACTAAAAATAGGAAAGTGCATGACAGAGTTATTAAAAGTAGGAGTGCTTGATACAAGGTCTGCTGGATGTATTATTTCCGACATTGTACTTTGGGTATCGTTGACAGTTATCCTTGGTGTCGTGATGATTCGTTTCTTTTTGGCATTGGTTTTTAGCTGGTTTATATCATGGAGATTAGGCAGTATAAGAGAAGAAACGGATGAGGAGATAAGGCTCAGACAGGAAAACATACTCCAGTGGGAAATGAACAATGTTGAACAGATGCATTATCCAAGAACCCATAGTATTGCATCAATGGCAGAAATAAACGATGGTCCGAATAGACTTCATGCTGGAGTACAATCACCCAACATGGACACACCAAAATCAAAAAAGAGTTTTTTTCCAACCACGTCTCGATTCACTTATTCAACATCATCTGTACCAGCCATCCATTCCAAGCTTACCAATATATCGGCTACATCGCTTGACCATCAGGAGAAAAGCAACGACTCTATCACCTCTTCTAGTGTCCCTCGTACCCTTGGCTCTTTACAATTCTGTAATAGTCTTGATACCATTGAACAGTCGAATCAGCAGCAATACAATTTCAACTTTGACTTGATACACACTTTTATGGTTGTGACATGCTATTCTGAAGGCGAAGATGGTCTTCGAACAACCCTTGATTCATTAGCCAATTCAGAATACCCTGCCACCCACAAAATGCTGCTTGTCATTTGCGATGGTTTGATTACCGGTTCTGGAAACGGCATGTCCACACCAGACGTAGTACTGAGCATGATGAAAGATGACATTATCCCGCGTAGTCAGGTACAACCTGCATCGTATGTCGCCATCGCCGATGGTATGAAGCGACACAATATGGCCAAAGTCTATGCAGGGTATTATAAATACAATGAAGATCCAGAAAAAACCGGAGAGATACGTCCAAAGGAAGAGCAGCAAAGGGTACCCATGATTGCCATCGTCAAGTGTGGTTCTGAAGCAGAAGCCAACGATAAAAAACCTGGTAATCGAGGTAAACGAGATAGTCAGGTCATTTTAATGAATACGATGCAACGAGTCTATTATGGAGAGCGTATGTGTGAGCTGGAGTATCGGTTTTGTAAGGCTATTGTTAAATTGACAGGCAACCATCCTTCTCGTTTTGAAGTGTGTCTTATGGTAGGAGAAGAAAAAAAAAACGCAATCAGTATATAGTTGATTTATTTAAAAAAATATGGATTTAGGTTGATGCAGACACTAAAATATATCCAGATTCGCTAGCACGCATGATTGCATGTATGTCTAGAGATCCTCTCATCATGGGCTTGTGTGGTGAGACCAAAATTGCTAATAAAGCAGATAGCTGGGTTACAGCCATTCAAGGTAAATTGGTTTTCTATACACATATACATTTATTAACGTGGTAAATCTACTCGTTCTTTAGTTTTTGAATATTATATATCGCATCATATGAGTAAAGCCTTTGAATCAATTTTCGGAGGTGTCACTTGTCTCCCTGGATGTTTCTGTATGTATCGCATTATAGCACCTAAAGGAAACCGTTATGTTCCTATATTCTGTGCCTCTGATATTGTAGAAATGTATTGTGAAAATGTTGTTGATACACTTCACAAGAAGAATCTATTACTCTTGGGTGAAGATAGATATTTAACCACGCTTATGTTGCGTACCTTTCCTAAGAGAAAGATGATGTTTGTTCCACAAGCGGTATGTTGTTTTCCCTTTGTAACTTTAAGATGGTGAGATACTAACTGTGTATTTTAATTATTTTTTAGATCTGTAAAACAGTTGTGCCTGATACATTCTCTGTGCTTTTATCTCAAAGAAGAAGATGGATCAACTCGACAGTACACAACTTACTAGAGTTGGTACTAATCCGAGACTTGTGTGGCACATTCTGTTTCTCGATGCAGTTTGTTGTGTTTATGGAACTGGTCGGTACTGTTGTGCTTCCAGCCGCCATTTCATTTACAATTTATTTAATTGTCATTTCATTTTTTGTAACCCCTGTGCCTATCATTCCATTGCTGTTACTAGCAGCCATTCTTGGATTACCTGCCATTTTGATTGCACTGACGACAAGAAAGATGGTTTATGTGGGCTGGATGTGCGTCTATTTGTTTTCGCTTCCAATCTGGAACTTTATCTTGCCTGCCTATGCGTACTGGCACTTTGATGACTTCTCATGGGGCCAAACACGTGTCCTTGAAGGCGCTGCTGGTAAAGAAAAAGGGGAGGACCATGGACGACGTGAAGGTGAATTTGACAGTTCGGGTATATCAATGAAGAAGTTTGATGAATGGGTGAAGCAAGAGCAAAAAGAAATAGCCGAAAGTAAAGCATCCTTTTCTACAATTGCCCGAAGTTATCCCAAAGTATATTACGGACACTAAAAGTGTTGCTTATCTTTCTATTCATTATTCACACGGCTGTAAACTAGATATTTTTAATTTTTTGTATTATCATTCACCAATAAACAAATAATAAACAACTAAACTATGGCTAGGTAGAATACTATGTTGTTCTTTCCTACAAGTTAAATTACTCAAAATACATTAACTGGCTGATCATCATAATAGCCAAAACATAGTTGATTTAAAGTTTGATTTTGTAAATTTTGAATTTCCTTTTCCCCAATTTTCTTCCCTGGGTTTTTGAGCAAAAACTTTTCTCTTTTCATTTTTATTTATTTTTTGATATCTCACAGATATGAACTTTTTAACAGATAGAGCAACAGAAGCAGCTGCTAATGACTTGGCAGAAGTTAGAAAACTGATTGAAGGCATGAATGCTTTGGTTAATAGCCAACAGCAGCAGCAGCAGTTGCAACAAATGCAACAACAACAGCAGCAGCAATTAGAAGAACAAAGACAACAGCAGCAACAACAGCAGCAGCAACAACAACAGCAACAGCAGTTGCAACAAGAACAAGTACAACAACAGCAACAGCAACAGCAACAGCAACAGCAACAACAACAACAACAACAACAACAACAACAGCAAAATAGCCAAGAACAGCAAAAACAAGAGCAACAAAAGCAACAAGATCAAGCTCTTCAAGCAAATGCAAATGCTAGCACAAACGAAACAGATAAGCCATGGACTTCTACTGACAGCCAGACTCATAACAACACACAATACAAGTAAAATACTGACTAATTATTGCACTTAACCTTTATTATTAAACAGAGATACTTGTATTTTGTAGTCAACAGCAACAAACAACCATGACAACGTCTGCAACCGGCGTTATCATCGAAGTCAACCATCTTACCTTTACTCGTGTTCTTTATTTCCAATTATCTCGCAAGTATTCATACCTTGTAAAAGAGATAAAGTCTCTAACCTTCTATTATAGCCGACGCAACTATAGAGCCACTTATAGCCTGGTTAAGAATTTCCTTCCAAGACACTACAATATCAGGCATGGTTTTACAGTATAAAGGCTTTGATGGGTTATGGAAATGTCTCTTAAATCGTAAGTGCTTGTTTAATACAACTGTACATGGTCCATTAACCTATTATTAAAAAAAAAAAAGGAGACGATTCATTAAGACGGGTATTAAAACAAAGTTTAAAGAACAACACAATGTTACAGATGAGAGTGCCTCGTGAGCAAGATTTATTAAGTGTAAATATCAAAAAGAAGAGAAGTGGGATAGGTTTATCTATGTTGTGACTCATTCTGGCATTTTTTTTAATATAGTCAGGCTACACTGATCGTCGACTTTTGGCACTTACCACCAAACCCAACGCATAATCTTTTACCCATTATAGTAGTAATATTCTTATAAATATATATAAACACATCAAAGACAAGGTTATTGTATCATTCCATTAAATGTTATAATAGCAGCATTTTATTTAACACATATACATCAAGGAAGACTATTTATAGTATGTTTTATTCAGTAAAAGTTATTATAGTGGGGGATATGGGTTTATAGTTGTAATTGAAGTCATTAAAGCACTGTATCAATTCATTGGTATAATAACAACAGACACATGGATCAAGTAGAGTGGAGAGTGAATGATAATACGCTTGTGGACGGCCATCATTGATGAGATCCAGTGACGACAGAGAGCACTACCGATTCCAACTGTTTTCTTTCTTGTTTAAATGCTTCAGGGGAATCGTACGGATGTTTTTGTAACCACTCAAAGCTTTTTTTAACGCTGCTTTCGAGCAAGACTCTATCTTGCAAACTCAATTGATTGGTCAATTCAGTGGCAAAAGACAGTTCATTTCTCAAAAGATGTACAAAGTTCTTGAGGTGTATCATTTCGTTATAGTATTCACATAGATACACATCGTCATCTCGATCATACAAACCATCTCTCTTTAGCATTTCGTCAAGAATGTCCTGGTTTAGTCGGGAACTTGGGTGACCAAGATGCAGAGATTTAAACTGGCTAGATAACCGTTCATACACTTTTACCGTGAGTGCATTATTCGCATCAATGATGAAGCTAACGTCGATCTTGGGTGCACCTCCAAGTGCAAGTGGTAAATCGTGCAGTGTGATTTCACCAAGATAGTGATTATTAATTGGCCAGATATCTTCACCTTCAAATATCACAATCTTTGCAGTGCTTTGATGATCCGTAAGAGTGGAGAATGTCCGAGTTTCACGAACAGGAGTGGTGGTATTGCGAGGAATAACGTCAGCCATATATCCGCCTTCAACTTGTACGCCCAAAGTCAGTGGGACCAAATTCATTGCTAATATGCGTTCATAAACGGTATCATTAAAATGGTATCTGCGATGACAATCAGAATAGTAATCAGGTAGTGACACTTTCTCTTTGTTATTGATCAATGCCTTTAGTGTTTCCATCATGCGCATGGTGTCATCAATAGCAGTGATATCATGTGGGTTCTTTTTTACAAACACTGTGTTGCCACTAGTGTTGAGTTGATGGTTAAAGTGTATGCTGTTTCCATAGTCAACCTCGACCAAAGTATTCGACTCTGCTTTGCATAATGGATTTAGTAACAGGTTATTGTGGAAGACCAAAAACAATTATCTATTCCTTTTAGTTACCCATGTCGGCATCAAAACATACAGTGTTTGCATATATTTCTTTAATAAAGAATAGTACAAGTAATGTAGAGAGCAATGGGATGGTTTGCTTGGTATGCATATTATTGTAAATATATAAAAGTCATCCAATTCAACCTAGCTTTATATATATAATTATGTCGTACAAACATGTGGCAATCGATCAGACGAACAACGCAACTTTTAAATGCAGTCGTAATCTTGTTTTCTTGTTTTACTTGATAAAAGGAACCCCCCTTTTTTTTTATTAGCGTAGTGTTTGTTAAGTATAGATATCATAATGTAATAAAATAAAAGGGAATATTATGATTTATTCCTTTTGGTAGAGATCAAGGTTAGGGAACAAGGATACATTAGTACCAATTGGAGATTTAGAGATATTTGAAGCCTGAGAAGGCTTATATGCAGAATCGGTCGCAGCCCTGTGCATTGCCTTTGCGACTGTATCGACTCTGATGACACTTTTCAGGTTCAAAAAGTTATTGATAGGAGCATAGATGGTGAAGGCAACAGATTCCATCCATCTTGGACGTGTTCTGGGCTCGACCGTTTCCAAAAACGCGGGACGAACAATGGTGACTTTTTCAAAGCCCGAGTTTGCAAGCTTATCTTCGGTTTCACCCTTGGTCTTTGGATACAAGAGTGGTGAATTCTTGTTTGCACCCTATTTACCATTCCATATTTTAGTTTGCGTTTCATACCACTCACACACAGAATCAAACTCACCATACTAGAACAGTACAAAAAGTGTACTGGACTCAATTCACTACCAGCTGGTTTATTTTCTTCGGCAATGAGTTTGGCTGTATTAAGAACATAGGCTTGATCAATCTTTTTGAAAGGTTCTGCACCACCTGCATCGGCTCTCGTTGTACCGAGACAGCAATAGACATCACTAGTTACAGCTTAATCTCAGTTCCTTTAAATACTTAAACAAACACTTACTTTACGTTCTTGACATCCTCACGACTTGCTTCAATATTATCAAAATCAACGATTTTTTGTACCTAAAAATCCAATGATGAGTATTTTTTTTTTTTACCAACTAGCACACTTTTGATATTTTACCAAACGATCCTGTGGTACTTCCTGCTCGAGATCAACATTTCTTCTTCCAAAAGAGATGACTTTTTGGTAGTCATTGCTCTTCAAAATCTCCTTCAACACTTGTTTACCAACGGCACCAGTTGCGCCAAGAACCAAAGCTGTGCGTTCCATATTCGATTGACTCATTATTAGAAAGAAAAACTGTGTGAAAAAGGTTTTTTTTATTTTTTATTTTTTATAAAAGAATTGTGTAATGCCCGATATGGTAATTTGACGCGTATAGCAAATTTTCCTTTTTTAAAAATACAAGTTAGCATGAATTCAGATATGATATAATTGTGCCTTTTTTTTTTGGTTTACTTTAAGATTCAAGTAAAGCGATGATGCAGGATATAATGGTCAAAGTATGAATTCAAAGCCATTGTCAAAGAGAGGTCACTGATACATACGATTGCCATTTGGAGATGTGTCTTGATAGGGAAAAGTGCACTGCTACTACATCAGTTCAAATCATATCACCCACGTGAACACATTTGTTGATGGATGAAAAAGACTGTGAGTCCATCTATCTATCAAAAATGCGGAGACGCCTTTTTTTAAAGCCAGTGTTTGCTCTAGAGCAATACAAAGAGAATACTCAACTTCCTATCAGCTGGTTTATTAGAGTAAAAAAAAAATACAAAGGTATAACCGATTGCTCTTGGCAATGCTATATATACGATAAAATAATAATAATAGTAAAAGCAAGTTTATTTTACATGATAGAATAATACATCCATTGGCTATTTATAATATTCATTGATACGGATGTGATGTAGTAAGATAGGGGGTAAATATTACTTGCGAGAAAGACAATACAACAAATGAATACTATTCATTATTGAAAAAGTTCACTATTACGGTATCCAAACACACGAGTACCAATGGGAGATTTTGAAATATTGGAGGCTACAGAAGACGTATAGGTTGGATCAATATCAGCCCTACGCATTGCCCTTGCTACGGCATCCACCTTGATGACACCGTCGAGACCAAGTAGATTGTTGATGGGGGCATAAATAGAGAAGGCCACCTTTTCTAAAAGGCGTGAAGGTTGTCTAGGCTCAACAGGTTCCAGAAAAGCAGGACGAACAAAGCTCACTCTTTCAAAACCAGTGTTTGCAAGACCATCTTCTGTCTCTCCTTTGGTTCTTGGATAAAAGAAAAATGAATTCTTGTTTGCTCCCTATGATTGGTCAGCTATAAACTAGAGTTTCATCACAAGTCAACTTACCAACGCAGAACAATATAAAAAGTGGACCGGTGCCAATGCGCTACCTTGCCCTTTATTTTCTTCAGCAATGACCTTGGCTGTGTTAAGAACGTAACCTTGATCAATTTGTTTGTATCGCTCTTTACTACCAGCATCAGCATTTGTTGTACCAAGACAACAATACACAACACTAAATACATGTTAGTCGCTTTTTCAATCCCATCAAACCTTTACTTACTCTACGTTTTTCAAATCCTGGCGACTCTTTTCGATATCATCATAATCAACAATTTTTTGAACCTACTAAAAGTGATGAACAGCCAGCTCTGACTCATATCATAAATGGTATTTACCAAACGGTCCTGTGGTATTTCCTTGTCGATTTCGACACTTCTTCTTCCAATGGAAATGACTTTTTGGTAGTCATTCTTCTTCAATATCTCCTTTAACACTTGCTTACCAACGGCACCTAAGTTGTATGTGAGCATTTAACCTTTTTTAGGTGTTGCCATTTTATCTTCTTACCAGTGGCACCCATCACCTATTAAAATATCAGTTTCATGCTGTTTATTTCGTATTATAAAAACACTTACCAAAGCAGTACGATTCATTTTATCTGATTGACTCATTAAAAATTTATTTATATAAAGAAGAGGGGGGGGGTAATTGGTTCTTTTATATAGAGAGCCGCTGTATGCATTTTGCCAAATAAAGTAATTTTACGCGTATTGAAAATTTCCCATTTTTGGGTTTTTCAAGAAGGTGCATTTATCCGTTTTGTTCATCGTAGAAGTTTCCATCAACAGCTTTGTCATTTTCACTGAAGGAGAAATTGTCTAGACGAATCTGTAAAAATAAAACCTTGAAGAAATTGAAGAAAAAAAAGTAATTGTATCCATTTCATAACCAGGAATTTGTAAATGGATGAAAGAGAGCTAATTTATGTAGAAAAATAGACTTTTTTTTTCTTTTTTTAAAAAAAATACATGTCATAATAATGCTAATCCACATGGTTCTTAAGGTATCCTTTGGTATATATATTTTGTATTTACTTTTTTTTTTTTTTTAAGTTTAAAGGTGCTTCAATGGTGATTCAGTTGTTGTTTTCCCCTCTTTACACTGACCATCCTAGTTGATCCTTCACTCTAATCATGCATACCGCACACCATGGATGATTGCCATTTTTTCTTTGTGGCTAAGTGATTGAAATAAATTAAACAAATAAGAATCAACCATAAATAAATAAAAAATACCTTTGAAAAGGAGTCCAACGACTTGGTCTTTTTGCATTTTTCACATCGAAGGGTCTGGGTTGGTGAGTAGGTGCATAATTTACATGATACCACTGAACCTGGCTTGATGGGGTATCGAAACTCCTTTGGCTCTATATTTATTTAAAATGAGTTTATTTGTCAGCATCAAGAAATGGGTATATACTTTACTATGGATTCCGGCACGCTGTTGATTCACATCAGAGAAGTCATCGATAGGCTTTGCCTGTTTTGTATAATTAACAAGATGTAAAACCATGTATGTTTTTTATAGTTACCTCTTTGCAAAAGCTGCAAGTCAAAGTTACTTCACTTGATTGAGTATTGCTATCTATTGCTATAAAATAAATAAAAAGAGCAAGTCTACTTTATATGCTCATACTTACAGCTTTTTGAATTATTAAACACCATCCTTTTTTTCTTTTAAAAAAAAAATAATTAATTGAATGAATGAATAAGTGAGAAAGAGACAACAAAAAGATATAAGCATTTTTATTTTATACTTTTTTATTTGAAGCATAAACGCTTCCTAATTTAGAAACCAAATCAAGATTTTATGCACTTTGAAATGTCAATCCCAAACTAGCTGAACGTTATTGTTTTGCAAAACAGGTAAGCATGGAAATGATTGTTCTACGCAGTTTGCGTTTCATTTTACGTTGTTGATTCATTGTTTAAAAAACGATACTTTATCATCTTTAATGAATATCGAAAGAAATACCCAAGTATGGCTAATGAGAGAGAGCCGTAACTTGAGTTCAATCCACAACATCATCATTTTACAAGACTTGAACTTTGAAATACTGTCTTTCCCTTTTCATGGTTACTATAATAGTTCAGCAGGTGATATTTATTAAAAAAAGAAGAAGAAACATAATACATAG
Source organism: Backusella mclennaniae (assembly GCA_024139405.1). Lineage (NCBI taxonomy): Eukaryota > Fungi > Mucoromycota > Mucoromycetes > Mucorales > Backusellaceae > Backusella > Backusella mclennaniae. Next base: position 65,945 of record VCJL01001610.1, on the reverse strand, counting down.
CCCATAGAGTCAGTTCCTTCCAATTTGCGAATGGTGGTTTCGGGCCTGATCACATGACAAAAACGTGACCGCGACGGTGTTTGAATTAATTTCGAGCAAGATTTTGGGAGATGAAGCCAAGTTGGATAGGAAAAGGTGAAGAAAGAAAAAGCCTCCTCTTTCGATTTGATCAGATAGCAGACATGGTGAGTGAATATAGAATAACAAGAGAATGAAAGGGATGGATGGATGGACGGATGGATGGATGGATCAAGTGAAATGATTTTTTAGATTTTTTGAGAATAATAATAATAAAAGGGGGGCGAGTCTTTGGATGATAAACTCACACACTATTTTTATAGCCTTCTCAAAAGTCATTCATCACCAAGGTTAAGCTTGGCAAGGCTAAGAAGCAGAACCGTCCTCTTCCCCAATGGTTCCGTCTCAAGACTGACACCAAGATCCGGTAAGAACCTTTTGGATTTCATTTTGTACATTGTCGCTTACACTTTATATTATCTAGCTGGAACTCCAAGCGTCGCAACTGGCGTCACACCAAGTTGAACATCTAAATTGTTGTCAACTTTCTACTCGCTTTAGTATAAAAAGTATTCAAGATTGTACTCTATTTTCTCTATTTTGTATATTCACATTAAAACGGAAGGGACTACAACTTTCTTGGACTTGTTTTTATTAAAGAAAAAATATATACGATGCATTTGCGTAGTTATTCAGGTCCTTTTTTACATATGTTTGTCTTTGGTAAAAGAGAAGAGATTTAAAATGTGCTATTGAAATGAAATTGCTGTGTGGGTTGGATGGAATGACATTTAGGTACAATAAAAAGATAAAGAGTGATTGATATCTTGTAAAAGATGGCATATGTAAAATAGAGTAATATAAAAGAGCAGA
>VCJL01001610.1:26960-43491 GCA_024139405.1 Backusella mclennaniae | reverse complement strand
AAAAAAAAAAAAAAAAAAAAAAAAAAAAAAAAAAAAAAAGATATTTTGAGTCGGACCGATCCAAAACAGATTAAAAAAGGACCGTACACTATTGCCGTATTGTAGTTTGATAATAGCGGTTAAGAACAAGCTCATAATTATCAATGATGATCCCATTCGGTTTGATGGTTACATAAAAATCATGCATAATGAACCATGTCATCCAATAGTAAAGATATGAGGTTTGTTCTTAATTTGGTCCACAATATAATTGTGTTGCAAATACATTTTTCGATCCATTAAACAAATAAAGTGTTGCACATTGAAAGAAAGAAAAAAGTTGGTAAATGTAACAAGTTACCATAAAGCTCATATATAGAATGGAATAAAAACGATAAATGTTATCACACATGGATTTAAAAAAATAAAAAAAAACTGCAAATCCCTCATGAGCTGATCCATCCTCGGACCGTCAAGTATTCGATGAATGCCAATTTCCCATTACAGTAATGAATAAGAATAAAAGGAAAATATCAACATGCACGTTAATGTACAGGCGCGAAGATAAGATAAATTCTATCATGGTAGAAAATATGAGATCTGCACCATTTTTGTAAATGGCTGACTTCTCATTAGATTTCATCACTTTGAGAGTCCTGTGATCATATAGAAATCCTATCAGCTCCGTTACAGAATCCGAAATCATGATCTTCTGCAACACCATATCTTTTAAGTTACGGTTGGATTAGATATAAATCCATCATTGTATATACTTGCCTCATTCTCTCCTCTCTTTCCAAAAATAATTTGCATTTCTCGCAACAAAATGACACATATATTACTTGATTCGATTTTATATATAAAGGTGATTCCCATTGCATTATCCATTCTAGGTTCCATCTATCTCCTTGTTTTCGTTGTCCGTTTTGTACTATGGTGGTTCATTGAGCCGTATCACAATAGACAATTCAGATCAAAGTGTCGAAAACTAGAAACTTTCTTTCGCCAACAGACACTGGAGAGGCCATGCGAGATTTATCAGCCTTCTTTTCGAGTACGACATGTATCGTTCGAAACAACACCTGTTTCAAACAAATCGCTTTCTCCAACTCAAAGTCATTCCAAGCATTATTTACAGTTATGGCAATGGTGTGTTGCAATGGGTTATTTAAAGTATGAGCATGGAGAGCGCTTGAACTTGATTATTTCTGATTTAGAAAATAAATACAAGGACAATATGGTGTGATGTATATATAGATGATGATTTATTTTGTAAATAGAAAAAAAAAAGAAAAATAGTTAATATAATGATAAATGTATATTTTATTTACAAAAGTTATTTAAATAATAATGAATAATATAAATGCATTAAGAAGCCTTCTTTGCAATAATATCTTGTATGTCCCGTATGTAGTTTTCCAATCGCATGACCTCTTCCCTGCTTTTATTATATTTCTTTTCAACAGTCTGTAATTTATACTGCAGCTCGGATTTATCACCTTCCAGGTCTTCGAGCACCTGATGAATGTTTTCCAATTTACTCATGGTTTCTGCATACTTTTTTTCTGCCCTCATCTTTTCATAGGATGATGCCTGCAATTCACTCTTGATATCCTGGACACACCGTTCAAGCACGGCAATACGAGTCGCTCTGTCTTCAATGGTATCGTCAAATTCCTTGAGCTTCCTTTCGTAACCCTTTTTGATCGAGTCGCGATGATCGTTTAGTCCTTGGAGTTCGTGTGAGGTGGTTTCTAGCGAGCCTTGCAACTCTTCAATCTTGTGGTTTTTGGTTTGGATATCCATCTCTGCACTTCTAAGACTGCGCTCCAGTTTGGAAATGTCGTATTTCTGTTTGTTTACCAATGATTCAAAGTTGCCTCGTTCCTCGTCCAGTTGGTTCATCTCGTCTTGGCTTGACTTTAGCTTCTTTTCGGCGAGATCGAGCTGATTGGCTGCCTTTTGATATTGTAATTGGATTCGAACAAGTCTATCATTGACATCATAGTTTTCATTGGTCAGCTTCTCTTCATTTTCCTGCAATATGACAATATCGTTCTTGTACTGATTCAATAGTGCATCCATTTCATCGACACTGGACTGCATGCTTTCTCGCTCGTGTAGCTCATCTTTTAATTTGGTGATGGTCTTTACTGAATCATCCCGATCATTCCAAGCGTTTTGCAAATCTATTCTAATGTTGGACAACTGGTGTTCCAGCTCATGAATGGTATTCTCCTTTTTAGCAACTTCAGAAGCAAGGTATTTGATCTTTTCGGCAGCTTGTTTTAGTTCGCTGGCAAGATGAGGTCTGATTTCCAATTGTAAAGCGAGATGATCCTGTTTTATCTTTTCCAATTCTGTTTTTTTTCTGTTCATTTGGTTACTGACAAATTCCAGCTCTTTGTTCATATCCTCCATTTCAGACTTTGATTGGTTAAGTTCGTATTCGAGCTGGTCTACACGCAACTTGGCTTGCAATCCTTCTTTGGCGTTTGTTTGCAAGTTCTCTAGGTTTTTGTTTTTAAATTCCAATTGCTGAGTAAGTATCTTTAGCTGATTGTCCTTTTGTTCAATTTCAACACTGTATTTGTGGATCTTTGTCGACATGTCAGCCATCTCCTCCTTTGCCTTGTTCAAATCCAACGAGAGCGCCTTTGCATTAGAATCGGAGTGACCCAAGCGGCGGATATCAAGCTTGATTTTGTCAAGTTCTGAAGTCGTTTTATCCAACTGCTCCTTTGTATCGGTCAATTCGACATCCTTCAACTCCAAATTGGTTCCAGCTAATTTGGCTTTTTGAATGGCCTCTCTTGCCTCCTTTCTTGCTTGTACGAGTTGCTGTCTAAGGTCATTCAGTTCTTTAGAGAGCATCTGAGCTTCATTTCGCGCATAGTCCTTTTCGGTTTCGGCTTCCTTGAGGTTTCTCTGTAGCTGATGAAGACGGTTTTCTGTTTGACGAGAGTTTGTTGTGAAATCAGCAATTCTTCCTGTCAGCTCGTCTCTCTCGCTTTGTAGTTGCTTGGTCATTTCTACCTCGCTTTCTAAATTCTGCACTTTTCTTTGGAGGTCGCGTACACGTCGCTCTGTTTCATTCTGCAAGTTCTTTGCATCCAAAAGGTCCTTCTTGAGTGTTTCATTTTGATCCTCGAGTTCCCTGACCGCACGCTCTGATTCGACCCGTAAACTTTTTGCATCTTGGAGCTCTCTTGCGAGTCTTTCCTTGTGTGTCTCGAAATCTTTGGATGATCGTTCGCTCTTGTTTTGTAAGCTCTTGAAATCCTCAAGTTCCTTTATTACATTTTCATTTGCTTCTTCAAGACGTCGTATCGTTTCTTCATTTGCACGTCTTTCCTTTACTAGTTGATCCACTGAATGCGTCAACTCTTGCATTTTTTTGGTTCTTTCACCCAATGTCGTTTCGAGATTCTTGCAGTCTTGGTCGAGAATATTGGCACGATTTTCGAATTTAGTCTTTTCTTGTTCAAGTTTATTTTTACCAATAGTGAGTTCATCCAACGCCTGTTTCAATTCATCTATTTCAGTGTCCTTCTGGTGTAGGTTCTCTTCTAGCTGACATAGTTGATCTGGCTTGTATTGGTTTGACATGGAATTGAATGCTTCCGTTTTTTCGTCTAGTTCATATTCTATGGTTTCATTGCGGTTTTCAAGCAACTTGATGGTATCATTTTGATCCTGCATATTTTCATTCAATCTCGTGATCTCCTCTTCTTGTTTTTGCAGTTGACTTTTCATATGCGAGAGTTCTTGGCGCAGCGAGTGATTATCAAGTTGGAGTTTTTCTTGAAGATTGACGTTGTTTTGGGTATCAGAGTTATTTTTACTTGAGAGTTGTTTGCATTCATCCTTCCACTTTTGAGATTCCAACTTTGCATTGTTTATGTCCGCTTCCAGCTGCTCAATGTGGGCTTGCAATTTCTTTTCATGTTGGTCCTTTTCTTTTAATTTCTGTTGGGAAAACGACTGCATCTGTTCTGCTTGCCTCAACTCGTATTCTTTTTGTGATAGTTTTTCTTCTAGTGTTGCAATCTGTTGCTTATTTTGAGAATCGTCATTAGAGCTTAGTTTTTGATTGTCTTCGTCATCAGAATCATCGTCATTCAGGTCGCGTCTTTTATTCGCCTTCTTTAGTTGCTCCACCTCATCTACAAGCAGTTTTATTCTTTGCTGGTAAGATCTTGACAAATCTTCTTTTTGCTGAACCAACTCCGATTTTTCTAGTTCCAAAAGCGAATTCCGTTGCTTCTGTTGTTGCCCCTGTTGAAACAAGTCTTGCAGTTGTGTGCGAGCTTCACTCATTATTTCTTGCGACATGTCGTTATTTTCAAAAAGATCCTTGATGGCACCTAGGCGCATTTGACACTGCTGTTGCAAGTCACCAGTGTGATCACCCGTATTCAAGAAGCGTTCAAAATCCTCCAAAGCAGATAATAAATTGTTGCTACTTGAGCTGGTTTCTACCGCCATTGTTCTTTTTGGTGTCCCTGGAATGGTACTTGAATGTGAGATGATGGAGAGTCGTGAAGACATGGTGCTTTGTCGACGCATGTTGTTCGTGTTTGTGTCATCGCGTAAACGTTTACGTGGGCTTTTAAACCGATCAGCACCATGAGAAACCTGACCTATTATTCATTTATTAAACAAGTAGAATATTGTTAGCTTTTAAAAATACAAATAAAATGAGATGGTCTTACTATTTAAAATGGGTGTTCTTGAACTTGCTCGAGAATACATCAACTAGTAAACTATTTACTTATTTTTACTTTTTTAAAAAAGAAGAGTGGAAAACAAGATACAAAAAAAAAAAGCTTGTCCTTTATTTTTTTGTGAATAAATTCCAGCCAATGAAAATGCTTAAAATTATGTTATTTTTTTTTCTTTTTTATCACACTCAACAGGAAAGGATTTGCTCATAAACTCATATTTTGAATACCTTTTCCAACTGGAGAACACAGGACAAGATGGAAGGCAAAGATCCAACGTCTTGCAAGTTGTTGGGCAAATGAATGGCGATAAGTTCGATCATTCTGTATAGCTTGGGGTATTTCAAATCCATTTTGAAGGTAGTCATCCTATTTCCTTCCAATGCAATAGCGCCAACGGCAGGGTTAGAAACCCCCTTCCTGATAAGCGTGTTTACCATCAATTTCATTTTTTTTCCAGGCCCAACCAAATCAGATTCGACTTGATTACCATTTGAGGGTGGTTTCATTTATGAAACAAATATTATATCTCTCTTTTTCATGTGCTATGGATGCTAAGAAATCAAATTTAAACTGATTTGACTGATCAAGGTGTCCGTTACCCCTATATAAAACAGTTGGTGTTTGTATAACTTTACAAGAATTTAATAGAGTTTACCGTACCTTTGGTAAGATAATAGAGGATCTGACTGGAATACGGCATCGTATATAACTGACACAATTTGATACTTTGTTGGTTGATAAAAAGAATATTGTTTCATGCAACGATATCCTTTTTTTTTTTTGCAACAAAATTGAGAGCGTTTCATTTTCAGTGTGATTTGATTTGCTCCTGAGCTTAAATATCAAAAGGGATAGTTCGGTCACTACATCATGAAGTAGTAGTACCCATACTTCTTTTTTAAGGCAGATCAATAAGAGTATCTAACGATAACGTGGTATTTTTACCATAGAGAGCCCTAATGGCAGCGATTTTATACAAGCAGATCATCACTAGCATTCTAATGATATTCTAATTTTTACTTTTACTATTACTCCAAATCATTGCAATATGTAACATATTCTTAGTGAATAGATAATAGATAATCTTTATTTTAAAACATATCATCAATATGGGTAGTCGAAACGTGAAAATTTTCAGCCGAGTATTTGAGTTCTATAGTAATTCTATCTTGGAGTTCTGCAGTGTCGATAACATGGTCAAAATTAAATAGGTATTGGGTAACCGAAGTGGCTGGTACTATATTTTATGGCAGTTGCCCATGGTCTAAGGTCATACTAGCCAAATAAAAGACCTGTAGGGCTGGTAAGTTTGAATGTACTATCTCACAGTCTTGTATTCCAATGTTACCGCCGCTCAGAGTGAGTTTTCTTAAATATGGGATATTATTCATGCAAGCGTAAAGGTTTTTTCTGGGATTATCAAAAGAATATAAAATCAACTCGAGTTCCCTCAATCTAGTACATGAACCCATTCTTATCAGCATTTTGGTTAGTTCACATGAACCAACCTCCTTAATTTTCTCTAGCTTTGTATCCGGAAGCACAGGTTCAAAAGGCTGGTCCAAAACACCTTCTTCCGAAACCCTTCCTGAGAACTTGGTACTCTCGAAAACCCGCAAGTTTGGAAACATTTTGCAAAACTCTCGAGTATCAACTGGCCGTGTATAGTCACCCGATATTTTTAGAATTTCTATTTGCGACGCACGACTGCCAAAGCACTGCATCATATTTTTAAAGCTGTCTAATTTGTATTCGCTCTCAATGTGCACATCGTAGATTAGACTGTGCTGGGATAGAACCCGGTACCATTGGCGACATACAAGCATGGATTCTAACCATTGCTTCAAAGGAGGCTGAATAAAAGTCTCGGTAAGCTGTCCATAAGGGTTGTAAAATAAAGAGAAAAAAGAGAAAAAAGAGAAAGAAAAATAGTGAAAAGGAGAGTGAAAAGGGTCCAATTCAAATCCCCAATTAATTGATCTATGCTGAGATGAAATCATCTTAATTGGACAATGAAATATAACTATAAGAGAGTATAGTGGGCTAAGTTAAATTGGATTTTATACAGTCGGCTGTACCTGACTTTATCCACTGGCTTTTTGATTTCACAGATATATTATGAATGCCACTCTTTATACTTAGATATGGGAGTTTGGTATTAGTAAAATCAGTCATGTAGAAAGGTATTAGATGTTTAACGATGCACTCATTGTAAGAAAGCTTGTTCATATAAGACATGCACTCTAAACCAATGAATGTATAGACTTGTTTCTATGTCATATTTCAACAAGCAAAGAAGGAGCTTGATAAATATCATTCATTTGAATAGTGGAATAAGAATGTCATTTAAGATTTATTATTGCGATAGTCATGAAAATGATTGATATTCGCTATTGCGGATAGAAAGAGAGAAAAAAGAAATGTTTCCAAAATGCATAAAATATCTCTTTTTTAAAATAAAGCAGAGGTCAAAAAAAAAGTTCAGGGTTGGGCCCAGCAATCTGAATCGCAAATAAAAAAAAACTAGCGGAGTTCATTCACAGGGGCAGCCCTGCGTCTTCCACACGGGGACAGTCACGTAAATTCTTTTTTTGTTAGCTCTGCCCCAGTTTTGTTTTTTTTGTTTTGGTTGTTAACTCCATTTAACCTCTAATGTTGAGAAACGCTACTCGTCTTGCACGCCCTACTTTGGCCGCCTTCACCAGAGCTACTCCTGCTGTAAGTTTTTAGAATAACAACAATAAAACGGGATAGCCTTTTGCTAAACTCACTCTATTATATAGCGTCTTAACCTTGGTGCTGCTGCCACCGCTTTCAGAACCTATGCTACTGCCAAGCCCTCTACTTCTGAGGTCTCCTCTATCCTTGAACAACGCATCTTGGGTGCCAACTCTGAAGTTGACCTCCAGGAAACCGGTCGTGTCTTGTCCATTGGTGACGGTATTGCCCGTGTCTATGGTTTGAAGAACGTCCAAGCTGAAGAGATGGTTGAATTCTCCAGCGGTCTTAAGGTAAAGAACAACAAGACATCATTTCTATAAATATCATCAACTAAATAACGTGCTTTTTTTTTCAATTTTTAGGGTATGGCCCTTAACTTGGAAGCTGATAACGTCGGTATTGTCGTTTTCGGTAACGATCGTTTGATCAAGGAAGGTGACACCGTCAAGCGTACTGGTGCCATTGTCGACGTCCCCGTCGGTCCTGGTATCCTTGGTCGTGTTGTCGATGCCCTCGGTAACCCCATTGATGGTAAGGGTCCTCTTGAGACCGTTGGTCGCTCTCGTGTCCAGGTCAAGGCTCCCGGTATTTTGCCCCGTCACTCTGTCAACGAGCCTATGCAGACTGGTATCAAGTCTGTTGATTCCATGGTCCCTATCGGTCGTGGTCAGCGTGAGTTGATTATTGGTGATCGTCAGACCGGTAAGACTGCCGTCGCTCTCGATACCATTCTTAACCAAAAGAACTGGAACAACGGTTCTGATGAAGCCAAGAAGTTGTACTGTATCTACGTTGCTGTCGGTCAGAAGCGTTCCACCGTTGCCCAGCTCGTCAGAACTCTTGAAGAGAATGGTAAGTTATAACATTGTGTGAGTTCGTGTATGTGAGATGGGTTCTTACTAATATGACGTATTCTTTTTAGATGCCATGAAGTACACCATTGTTGTTGCTGCCACTGCCTCTGAGGCCGCTCCTCTTCAATACCTTGCTCCTTTCTCCGGTGCCGCCTTTGGTGAATGGTTCCGTGACAACGGTCGCCACTCCTTGATCATCTATGACGATTTGTCCAAGCAGGCTGTTGCTTACCGTCAAATGTCCCTTTTGCTTCGTCGTCCTCCTGGTCGTGAAGCCTACCCTGGTGATGTTTTCTATCTTCACTCTCGTCTTTTGGAGCGTGCTGCCAAGATGAACAAGGACTTTGGTTATGGTTCCATGACTGCTCTTCCCATCATTGAAACCCAAGGTGGTGATGTCTCTGCTTATATTCCTACCAACGTTATTTCCATCACTGATGGTCAGATTTTCTTGGAAGCCGAACTCTTCTTCAAGGGTGTTCGTCCCGCCATTAACGTCGGTCTTTCCGTCTCCCGTGTCGGTTCCGCTGCCCAGACCAAGGCCATGAAGCAGGTTGCTGGTTCCATGAAGCTTTTCTTGGCTCAGTACCGTGAAGTTGCCGCTTTCGCCCAATTCGGTTCCGATTTGGATGCCTCCACCCAGTTCTTGTTGAACCGTGGTGCCCGTCTCACCGAATTGTTGAAGCAGCCCCAATACTCTCCCTTGTCTATCCAGACCCAGGTTCCTATCATCTTTGCCGGTGTCAACGGTTACCTTGATAAGATCCCTGTCACCAAGGTCGTTGACTGGGAAAAGGACTTCATCAGCCATGTCCAGACCCAACACAAGGATGTCCTCGAGGAGATCCGTACCCAAGGTGTCATCTCCAAGGATCTTGAGACCAAGCTCCGTGAAGTCTGTGACAACCACACCAAGGCCTTTATCTAATTTTACTCTTAGCTTTTTTTGATCAACAAAAACTATTTTACTGTTACCATTAACAAGAAGAATCTCCTGTATACAAAAACACAAAAAATTAAATAAATTGATTTACAACTTTTAGAAAAACGTATACTATAAATGCAATGCTTTTTTCTTTTTTCTTTTTTCTTTTTATTCGTTTTGTGATGAATGGAATAAGGGGTGTGTAATAGAGAAGGTGTCAATGTTTATCATGGAAATGGAGAAATGTCATTTCAAACAAATATTTGTGCCTGACGTTTTTTGGATCCAATGAAAGCAAGGATGATAAAAAAAAACAGCATACAGTTCAAAGGGGGTGCACAGATGTCAATCTTTTTATATTGGAGACAAGCCATTTTTGGAAAATATCCTTATTTAGTGGGTTATTTTTCCATAACACTTTCATGATTCTATTCTTCCTTGGAGTTCCATAAAAACAAAGTGCTAAAATCAGTAGAGCATAAATAAATAAGCTCTTCTGGTATTGTATTACTAGCCATCTTGTACTGTTATTAATTACAAACTGTCAATTTGTTCACTAACTCATTACTTATCGTTGTCATGGTAACCACACGGATGATTATGGATATTTATTGTTGTGATTGAAACAAATTTGGTGGATCAATTCAACAATCTATTAAGCCCTTCACAAGACTTGTATAATATATTCGAATCCTCTCATACAACTCGTAATATACATGTTGCTTATATAAACATATTGTTAAATTAGACTCATTGGGGTTGTCAATATGCTACGCTTGTTGGGTTTTAATAAATTATCCGACACACGCGGTGGCACAATATTCCTCTTTGATATCCAATTTAAAAGCGCAACACTAAAATGTATGAATAAAGCAACATAACTATCTATATGCATCTAAGTACTTAGATGCATAGATGATAGTGACAATAATAAAAGTATAATTATATAAAGTGCTCATAAAAAGAAGGGTCATTATTAACCACTAGAATATAAAAGTTCTTTATAAATAGAAAATGACATGGAGGAGAAACATGAAAAAGTCAAAAGAAAGCGTGCCATCTGTATTCAAACTCCTCCATTCCACTTTTTTCGTATAAAAATGTTGCCAAAGTGTCTTGCTTATCATTTTTATCCTTTAGGTTTCTAGTTCCTGCTTATAAATGTTTCGGTTTAGAAGTGCTACCAACTCCAGTGCAAGCAGCATAAAGTCCGTTGATCACGGACCCGTCGTATACACGCCTATTATGACTCCTCCTGCAGAATATGACCCAATCTTACCTCCTACCTTGGACGAAGAACAAGAAAAGAAGCTGATTGAATTTAAGGAATGGATGGAGACCATCATATTGGATAAGGAGGATCCTTATTATCCTAGTGAACGTGGTTTCCTTACTGAAGAAACTGCAAAACGTTATTTACGTGCAAGAAAATGGGAGATGGATGTAAGTGGCATTTTTTTACTAAGCTCTCATTCAAGCTAATCACCACATTCATTAGGCTTCCAAGACAATGTTGGAAAATACCGTCAAGTGGAGACGTGACTTTAAACCAGACATGTTGGATGCGGAGGCTATTCGCTGTGAGGTACTATTCATTATATAATAATTAGATTATAAAAATAGCAGCAAATAACCAAAAATGCTTTTATAGGCTGAAACAGGAAAGATGTACTTTAGTGGTTATGATAAGACTGGCAGACCACTTTGGATCATGAAGCCAAGATATGAAAACTCAAAGGATTCTGATAAGCAGGTGAAATACATTGTATTCTGTTTAGAGCGTGGTATTCGATTGATGCCAGCAAAGGTGGAGAAGCTTTCTATTGTCGTTGACTTTAAGGATTCTAGTAAAGCGAGTAATCCTAGTATCAGCACTTGCAAACAGTTTTTGGATATTTTGAGTAACCACTATCCCGAAAGATTAGGCGTAGCATTCCTTTTTAACTGTAAGTGTTTATAATTATATAAGTATTTATATAATTAATTAACTGTATCTTATTGTATTAGCACCTTGGTTCTTTTTGACCACATTTAAGCTCATTGCGCCATTTATTGATCCTGTTACACGTAATAAGATCAAATTTATTAATAAGAATGACAGTAGCAAGGCTGAAAAGGGTGGGGATGTCATCAGTGTGGAGGAATGCATTCCTTTAGACACTATGGAAGTGGATTTAGGTGGCAAATATAACTTTGGTTTTGACATTGACACTTACTGGCCAGAGCTATTAGAAAAGACAGGCAATCCTTACAAGTTCATTGATTATAGATAAATAGAAACCATTATTTTATACATTACATTTCAACTCATTCGTTCATTCATGAATAAAGACATATATTCATATTCAACATGTAAAGTCTGTTTGAGATATCAAATCGACCAGAATCAGGTGTCCAATTAGGTTTTTCTATCATTGATTAGACTAATAATGACAATTCAAATGTATATGTATTCGTTTTATATTCTTTTTATAACTTTACTTAATAAATAATAAAACCATTGTCTTTACAATATCAAATAATTCTTCATGTACTATTTACTTTTTTTTTTTGGGTACTTTTCATCCATCCTGTTTTGTGTCACATTTTAATGCTGTTTTTGATTGGCCGGTTTACTTGAACCTTCAACTTAAAATGTTCTGATGTCCAAAATCAACTGATAACTTAATATGTTGAACTTTCAAAGCTAAACCAAAAACTTTTTTTATATTAAAAGTTCATTCGAACTTTCAACACCAAGTGTTGAAGATTTGGTTTTACAAGCTATATTTTTCTCCCAGGTATGATGTCAGCGGTGGTTTCGCCCTATTGGATACCTTTTTTAATCTCTTTTATTTCTTTTTCTCTTTCTTTCACTTTCACTTTCACTTTTTATTCTACCTGAAACCTTCCCCTCTTTTTATTTTATTTTTTATTATGAATGGTTTACCACATGAAATTCTACACAATATATTCATTCAACTCTCTTTGGATCAGCGATTAAAATGCACGCTTGTTTGTCTCTGTTAGCTTGTCTCTTGTACGATCGCAGTTTATTTTACAAGGTGACGATTACTAGTCAACGTAAACATGACAACTTTATAGATATACTACAACGCCATCTTCTTCGCGGAAATCAAGTGAAAATTCTGATAATAGGCGAGGGTGTTAAAAAGATGTTTGACAACCGAAAGTTTTGAAATATGCTTCCAAATCTGCGTGTATTCAAATTTGATATACCATGGATTGACAAGCCGTCAGGCAAATCTTTTAGACTTGTAAATCCAAACACAAAGTTGGAGGTAATCAAGAACCATGGTGATTCTGAGTTAATAGAACTAGTCCTTGGGTCAAGCACATGCACTAGGTTAAGGGAACTCGATTTGGCTTTCCCAACAAGTGGTGGTGGTCACAGAAATCCCGGAACCGGCTTATTCCCTTTCATTCAGGGCATGCCAGCTCTAAAGAAGCTCACTTTAAATTGCGGCAAAATTGGGATACAAGATTTCGAGTATTTGCATAGCAAAGCACCAGTGCTAGAGTCGCCAATGCTGACAGATGTAAGCCTGGAGATTGGAGAATTACCGGACAATATCGTACCAGCCATTTGTGTTACTAGTTTTCGCATAGAGACTCTTTCGGTATGGGACAGTCGAAATCAAGGTAATTGGTACACGTACATGGCTAGAAAATACACCAGCTTAATCGATTTTTACTGCAATAACATGGAACTTCGAGATGCTGGTTCTGATGCAGCAATGATAATTTATCGAGACGGCTTGATACCAATCTACAGAACATTTGGAAGTTATTTATTTGATATCAATGTTGTAAAAATACCACACGAACTAGATATTGATTTGAAGTTCGATGAAGGTTATCAGGGCATCAACCTGAATGAACACTTGAATGCATTTCCACCCACTCTCGTTAAATTCAGCGTTAACTGTACCGATTTGGAGGTCACCAATGTACCGAACCGCTCATGTAATATACGAGAGCTTTTTCTTGATTGTCCTAAACTATCTAAATTACTTGGTCAACTTATGTCTACTTGTTTCCCTAAACTGATCGACTTGGACCTCCGAGAAAAGCTGTCAGAAACTATCAGCTTTAATTTACCTACCCACCACTTCCAGAGTATATCATTACACATCGAGTCTGAAACATATCCCAATTGTTTTTCGTTCAAGTATACAAATAACCCCCAAAACGTGTACTATTTTGATAAAAACAACCCAAAAGGGATAATTATCGAACCTACAGCTTCTGAAGAATTTCAAAATATTACTAATGTAGAATTCAAATGTGCTTCCGCCAAGAAACTATGGCTTAACAGTGGAAAATTCAATGGTATGAGCTAGATGATCTCTGTAGTATATTTTCACCTGCTGTCATTTCATTCAAACAAAATCCTCTATATGAATTATTATTGCACGTCACTCGTAAAGTGTATTATAAGTCCCCAATAAAAACATACTCTATAGTTGAAGGACATATATAAAACAATTTAATAATATAATTTCTCCAATGCCAATAAGCATCGATGTGAATGCTTTGCTCGAAATAGAGAGACTCCTGGTTGGCCAAAAAGACAATTTTTAACACGCTAACATGGCTCGGAGCTCAATTCTAATTGAAAAGGGTCCCAGACGCGTTTGTTTTCCTTTTCTATCCCTGTTCCCTCCTACTTTTTCATGAATAACTTACCGCCTGAAATTTTACACTGTATATTTATCCTGCTGACTTTGCGCCAACGTCAAACGTGCACACGTGTATGTCGCCACTGGTTCACATCCTTATGTAAGCGCAGTTTGTTATATGACGTCAAGTTTTATAATAACAAGAGACTTAGAAAGTTCATTGATATGATACAACGACAACCAAGTTTGGCAAATCAAGTGGAAGTTCTAAAGATAGGCGGCAGTTTTCAGCCTACTTTTGATTGCAGAAAATTTTACAACATGTTCCCCAACTTGCGTCTATTATTTAACAACTGTTTTGTTGATTTTGCTCGATCATCAAGGCATTGTTCAACCATGTTCGAATGTATAAATCCAGATTCAAAACTGGAGAAGATTGCAGATCGTAATGAATGTGAATTCACTCGTCAAATATTCAAGTCATTTTCTTGCACTAGGTTAAGAAGCCTTTATATGCATCTATATGGTTTTAGAGATCTTAGGACGGACCTTTTCCCATTCATGAACAATATGCCAGTTCTGGAGAGCCTTCATTTAAATTACGGTACCTTTGGAATAGAAGATTGTGAAACACTGCATAACAATTTACCGTCTCTCAGAACTCTTAAACTTTATACCATTCAGCTCGAAAACGGATCAGTACCGGTCAATATTAAACCAGCAACCTCCGTTACAACACTTGACTTTAGTTTTGACGATATGGATGATTCAGAAAATCATCTTCGTTGGTACCAATACGTGGGCAGAAAGTACACCAATATGAACTACTTTTTCTATGACGACCCCGGGGTTAATCATTCAAGCAGTGAATATTCAAGAAAAATTCATCAAGATAGACTTCTTCCTCTTTATAAAACTATGGGGCGTCGATTAATAGACCTTAAGCTTAACAATGCTCCTATTAATATCGGTATATTTACTCAATTAGATAGCTTTGATTGTCGAATTCGTTCCATTGACCTCTAATTTAATGACTACCCTCTATTTCCACAGCTTGCTCGATCTAAACAGTTGAAATACGTTAGAGAATTGCCTCTGGAAGAGACTTATATAACCTCCCCAAAATATGAAATCACTCACGTCATTGATTATGGTGGTAGAAGAGTCGATTAACTTGGCCGAATATATGAATGTATTTCCACCTACGCTCACTCAAATCGATGTTTCTTGCGACAATGTTGAGCTTAGTCAGTTTCCAAATTGCCCTAGTAATATCAGAGAAGTGCAAATTAAGTGTGATGACCTTCCTGAAATGATTGGCCAGCTTATTTCAACTTACTGTCCCAAGCTAGATCATTTGGAACTTCGTGGTCGCATTTTCGAGAATATTCATATCGATTGTCAAAACACCCGCT
Organism: Backusella mclennaniae; assembly: GCA_024139405.1. Lineage (NCBI taxonomy): Eukaryota > Fungi > Mucoromycota > Mucoromycetes > Mucorales > Backusellaceae > Backusella > Backusella mclennaniae. The sequence goes on along the minus strand of VCJL01001610.1, from coordinate 28,248 downwards.
TCAAACAGCTCTATATTGAGGCAAGTCGTCGTGACCATGAAAGAAAACATGGCTTTTTACTTAAATATGCAAATGGGTCACAATCTCTGTGTTTTGTTGAGCGGCCGGTTCCAGGAAAACCCAACCATCCTCGTGTTGAACTTGGAAATGCCAGCGAACTTGAGGGCACAACTCTTATCGAAATTATATGTGCCTCTGCAAATAATAGGATTTTGCTCACATATATCAATGTTGATACGGATTAAATGGTATTAATAATATTAATAAAAGTTTGAAGTAAGAAAGTACATTCGATACTTTTCTTATGAATATTTTCGCTATTTTTATCAATGTTTATTTATTATTTTTCAGGTGAGAGAAAAACATATTCTAACGAAACATCCTGCGCCACAGTAGCCACGTGAAAAGAGATTAAAATCATGGAGAACTATCTGTTGTTTTAACTCTCTTTTGGTTTCCTCCTCTCTTTATTTTTTTAAAAAAAACAGAATGATTTCGTTCTTTGGAAAAATGAAAAAGATATACTCTTTTGAAGAGCTTCAATCTACATATATGGGTAAATGATGATATAGTTTTCTTTCTTTCAGTCTAACTCATTTTCCTAATCGTGTTTTGATTTGTATCCTTCATATCCCAATCCACTATTTCGCTATTCAAGACGATGGCATAACATTGACACCTGACTCGTATATAGCTATAGGACTCGGCTATTCAGAGTTCCTTTACGCTGTTGGCTGTGAATACTTACAGAAAATGCAATACCAAAAGGCGTTGGGATGGTTTCGCGAAGCTGCTAAATCTATCTATCCAAGGGCAGAATACCAGATAGGTTACATGTATGATAGAGGTTGGGGAGTAAAAAAGGATTTTAAAATGGCAATGGAATGGTACCGTGAATCAGCAAGACATGGTAACTCTAACGCCATGTGCCAAATTGGGTATCTGTACCACAAAGGGCAAGGTGTGCCAAGAGACTATAAAATGGCAATGGAATGGTACTCCAAGTCGTCAGAGTGTAGCCATTCACAAAATAACATTGGTATTATTTACAAGCGCGGTCAAGGTGTCCCCAAAGACATGTTTGCAGCTATGAAGTGGTATACAAAAGCAGCCCAACAAGAAAATGCAATGGCTCAGTACAACTTGGCCTTTAACTATGAGTTTATCAACAAGGTCAAAGACCCTCAACAGGCAGTGAATTGGTATAAAAGAGCTGCGGACAATGGTTGTGTTATTGCTAAAGCACACCTCTATTTGATAAAAATGAGAGGATATTCACCACAGGAGG
>VCJL01000161.1:0-10256 GCA_024139405.1 Backusella mclennaniae | reverse complement strand
AGGTAGCTCTGGTTGCAAAACTCCAAAATGTACTTTGTAAACTTTTAAAATAAATTTTGATAAAATGTTCTATATTCAATAAATTGGTAATAAACATGAATCGAGTATTAGTTTGATTATAATGAATACATTATTCCTGAGTTCTTTACTTGCATTAAGAGCCTTAATCTTGTTATAATAAAAAAGGGTCTTCGAAATAGATATATCAGAGATCAAGGGATTCAATAAAAAATTCCTTTTTTAGTAAAGATATTTGGTTTTGGTTTTATAGTTTATAAATAATTTGATATTTATTTCATTGATTTGAAAGGCACCTTTATAGATCCATAGTCAATATGGTAACAGATAAAAAGGGCGTTATAGATAACAGAATTTAACATGCCCCAACGTATTTCCAGGCATCCCACTCTCCAGCAGTTGGGCTAGGTGTTTCATTTTGGGTCCAGTAATTAGCAGTGTATAGACCTCCATTATACACCACTTTAGCGCCACCATTATAAGCTGTTGAAGAACTGTAGGTAGCGACTCCTGAGCATCCAGCTCCGGATGTAGCAGTTGCGGTGGCAGTAGTAGTGGTCTTAGTAGCAGTAGTTTTGGTAGTAGTCACAGTGGTTGGAACTGAGCTAGAGGTAGTGGTAGAAGTAGGAGAAGAAGTTGTAGTGGTAGGTCCATTTCCACTAATCATAGGTTTCATAGCAGCAAGAAGTTCACCATTATCCTGTTCGACACTCCAACAGAAGAGACCAGCAAGTCCGTTATCAATAGCCCATTGGGTCTTTACACCAATAGATACAGGATCATCATAAGACATGTATTGCTTGTTGGTAGGGTTGTAAAGCCATGGGGTTTGCGTGATATTATCAAAATGACGAATCCAAGGAGAAGCTGCTGTGGTGGGTGTGGTTAAAACTCCTTGTGAGCGCAAGTTTGTCCATTTCCATTCACCAGATGCTTGTTCCGAGTCTGCTGAACAGTAGGGGTCAGTCCAAGGTCCATCATCAGAATCTCCCAAAGGTGGGTTAGGGGATACAGCAGGACTATATTGGGTAGTAGGGTCAGACGAGACAGTAAGTGTTTGAACTCTACCATAGAACGGAACTCCACCAACCAACTTATTATAAGGGACACCAGCCGAGTTCCAGAATTGAATACCTTCAACAAATCCTTTAGAGTAGCCTTTACCAGGCTCAGCCTTAAATGGAGCATTAGGACCACTAATATCATTCCAGGGTCCATTGATGTCAAATGCCATAACATTAAATCGATCTACATAAGGAACAAATGCAGAGACATCATCGACATCATCATCTATTTTTTTATAGTATTATTCTTATCAAATTAGTAAGATGGAATAAATGGATTGTATTTTATACTACCTCCTCCCCAAGGCGTGATATGAACAGCCATTGTAATTTCCTTATAATTTGAAGGGAAATTAGTATCCAAAGAAGAGCGAAGTTCCTTCAATAATTGGAGATAGTTAGTGATGTCACTTGAAGAATGTTTATTACATCCAGCACCAGCAGCAGTAGGGTATTCCCAGTCCAGATCAACACCAGAAGTTCCATATTTCTTGATAAAATCAACATTCCATTGGATAAACTCGGCACGGGCACTTGCGCTGGCCACCATTGGACTAAGGGTTTTTTTATTTTTTATTTTTTTTTAAAAAAAAGTTATTGATAGGTTAAAGAGATATATTCTCCCAGCTTACCTAAATTTGGTACCTCCACTCCAACCACCAACGCTCACAGCTACTTTTGCTCCTGCAGAATTGGCAGCTTTCATTAGTGATTGGAAATTATATTCAACATCAGCTATGTGTATTTTTATACGGATATTATTTTTTAAGAAAGTTAGTAACTTTGCTAGAACTTATCCAAAATCTCATTACCATCAAATATTCCGTTATCTGCCCAAATTGGGGTATTTCCAGATACCTGGAGGGCGAAAGCTATTTTTTTTTGTTAGAAATACAAATCATTCCTTACTAAAATTTTTTTTTTATTGACTTGATCCTACCATACAAAACGTGTGTATAAACCGAGAAATCAATTTTACTTGGTAAATAGGACTCATATAGCCAGTTTGGAAAGTATCTATATGAAATATACTTTATGCGTAAGTAACATACAAAATATATGAATTGATAAATTTACCCAACAACAACTTTGTTACTGGATGCAGAAGCACGGGCTTCAAGATTGATTGGAGAGGCCAAAGTCATTTCAAAAAGAAATAGTGCTGCTCCAGCTGCACCAGTCAGTAGAGTCGATAATCTCATTAGAAAAGAAAGTAATTCGTATAGCTTATTAATATAAGTAGTTCGATAAGTGTAAAGCAAAAACAGTACTTTTATTCGAGGTATTTATATCTTGAAAGGTGACAGCGTTACCGTTTCTCCTGAACATTAACTTATCGTGTACTCATAGCAGTGTACCACGTAATGGATTTTATAAAAGTACTGGTCATCAGTGTTTAAACGTACTCTACGGTAAGAACAACTGGGTGTCACTAATGATTATATAATTCATTATGAACGAAATAGTATGAATAATTGAGTCCAATCTCAAGATACACTGATATATTTATGGCTACGTCTAATCTATATGCCGATTTTGAATATTAAAGATCTTACGATCGATCAGATGACAAATATTAATCTATAATTATTATATAATATATATGTATGTTATATTAAAATGATGTATGCTAATAATTTATCCTAAAGAGGTTTTATTCGTTATCTAAATACACAATGACTTAGGTAAAGAATGCATATGTAACACACATTATGCGCTGATGTCAGCCAAATTCATAAATCTAAACATTGGGAGCATCATTACTACTACTTTTATAGCACAAATATACTATAAAGGATAATATGTGACATTTATTTTTACTAAATTGGACGGATTTATTGTTTATTCCTAGGATCTGATTAATTTTGTTTGTTTGATCGATTACATAGTTTCGTAATACAATTTTTTTTTTCAGCCTATTAAATCTATACAAGGTAAATAATATTTCGTTTTTCATTGGGATATCTATTTCTGTATGTATTATATAAAACCGGATAAAGTCAAGAAATTATGTAAGTAGAGCTTACATTATTTTTGTCCCTCAGGCAAAAAGGCGGGGAGACGTAAAGTGGAAGTTATACAAAGTTGTATGGTCATTTATAGATAGACTTAAATATAATGTTCCCTCATTCATTAAAAGCGTATTATTACAGCTAAATACATCTTAAGGGAGCAAGTTTATATTCTGATTGATAATCTTGTTATGCAACGTTCACTTCCTCGGCTTGACTAGTTTAAGTATTTTACTTTCTTTGAAGATGCCATAATAGTAATTGAACAAAATCACCTATATATCGAGGAACCGTTGTACAAAATGAAAAGTTAGTTTTTATTTCTAAATAGGCAAAATATAGTTAATAGTTTCATTTCCCTTGGACTCAATACTGTCAACATGTTCTTAAAATGGGATATCGTTTTATTTTATTTTATTTAATGAAAATGGCTTAAGATTAGAAAGAGTGAAGGAATATACATATAAAAATACCTAGCAGGTACTAACTAATCTCCAGGGACCGTATTGGTCTTGGTTAGGTGCTTGATTAAGGTTCCACCAGTTTGCTTTATAGAGACTATTATTATAAACGACCTCGTTGCCTCCAACATAAATTGTCGTGCTAGAATAAGCAGTGACACTAGAACATGATGATGTGGTTGGAGGTGTTACAGTAGAAATAGGTACTGTATTGGTGGCTGATGATACTGATGATAACTTGCTCACAGATACTGAAGTAATCGAAGTCATTGTCAATGATGTGGTTGAACTTGATGATGTGATGGTAGGTGTTATGGAAGTTCCTGAATTTCCCCCGCCACCATTAGAGTTTAGCATAGGTTGCATTACATCAAGTAGCTCTCCATTATCTTCGTCAAAACTCCAGCAGAAGAGACCAGCAAGCCCTTTACTGATTGCCCATTGAGTTTTTACACCAATTGATATAGGATCATCGTAAGAAATAAAACTTTTAGTGGTTGGGTTGTAAAGCCATGGTGTTTGAGTCACGCTATCAAAATTACGGATCCATGGAGATGCTGCGGTTGTGGGAGATGTCAAAACTCCTTGGGATCTTAAGTTTTTATATCTCCATACACCCGACGCCGGTGTAGAATCTGAGGAGCAATAGGCATCTTGCCAGGGAGCATCATACGAATCACCAAGAGGTGCATTTGGAGAAACTGCCGAGTTATATTGTGTTGTAGGTATTGAAGATACTGTGAGTGTCTGAGATCTACCATAGAATGGAATACCTGCAGCAATTTTATTATATGGTACTCCTGCTGAATGCCATATTTCTACAGCACCAACAAAGCCCACCGAGTATCCAAGTCCCGGCTCTGTATTGAATGGTGCATTTGGGCCTAGTTGTAAAAAAAATGTTAGATTTAGAAATTACTTTGTTATGGTCAATTTGAAGTATATACCACTAGTAGAATTCCAAGCACCATTTATATCAAATGTCATAATGTGAAAGCGATCAACAAATGGAACGAAAGCCGAGACATCTGTAGATTTAATATCTATTTGTTATTAATAGTAAAGAAATAAAGTGAAAATAAGTAACTCATTCAAAATTAAGATCATTATAAAATGTACCTGGACCCCAAGGAGTAACATGCACAGCCAGAGTTATTTCTTTATGATTATTTGGGAAAGCATTATCAAGTGCACTGCGTAACTCACCAACTAGACTTAGCAAGTTATTGACGTCATTACTTGAGCGAGTGTTACAACCGGCGCCAATAGATCCAGGATACTCCCAGTCTATGTCAACACCTGCCGTACTATATTTTGTGATTAAATTGACATTCCACTGGATAAAATTGGCTCTTGAAGAAGCGCTGGAGGCCATATTACTGAAGGAAACTCCTCCACTCCACCCTCCGACGCTCACAGTAACCTTGGTTCCAGCAGCGGTGGCTAGTTTCATCAGGTTAGGAAAGCCATATTGAACGTAATCTATTTATTTCGAATAAAATATGTTAATTTATGGTGTGGATCAAATAGGGTTGGTTACCATCTAATACTCCACTATCAGCCCAAGTAGGAGTATCTCCAGAAACCTGTAGTGCAAAAGCTATATACACATATAAAGGGCGTTAATTGCAAATGGATGTAAAATAAAAATAAAGAAAAACGTTTTACCATAGTATATATGGGTGTATTTTTGAAAATTGATTTGACTTGGAGGGTAGTTACCATATAGCCAATTTGGAAAATATCTAGTCATTTATAAAGAAATCAAAATCAGTGTATATATTCACCGTGTTATTCTTTTAACATAAATACCCAATTATAACACCACTGGAAGAATCTCTAGAAAAAAGATTAATTGGGCTTGCAACTAGAATATTAGTAAATATGAATATTTCCAAAATAATACAGAGTATTGTAGAGCTTGATTTCATGTTCTTTAAAAAAATTATTGATGGTGTTTAACTAGGCAAAAACTATTTGACTTTTATACTAATGGAAAAATATAAACAAGCTAATCGCCTAGTATTTTGTATGAAGATGATTTATTGTATGATTTGAAATCAATTAAACCATTTAAGTAGCTCACGTTATATCATTTTCTACTTGCTCTTATTAACAGAGCAAAGATATTCACAAGGATACTATACAAAATGATAACCGTCCGCATTTAATATCATTTTGTTTTGATCTTATGATTCTGTAAATATAAACATTTAAATAAAGGGTCAATGAACCTGAAAAAATGAAAATCACAAAATTCATAAACAAAAAACAAAAAAAAACACATGAGCATTTTTTTATTTGCTACAAAAAATTAAAACGTTTAGCTTTTATTTCAAAATGAATATGATAGAATTTTCAGTTCAAAAAATAGAATGGTGGTAACCATGGTGTATCTTTTATTGTCAAGAAAGACTACAAATTTCATAAATGAAATGTTTTTTGCACATACTGATTCCAATAATACGAGGGATGTCTGATTTGACGGCCTATTATCTGTATCCATTTTTCTTTTACAATTACGTAAGAACATCAAGGTCACTTGAAGTCGATTTCGTAATGTGTATATGTACTAATGATCCTGGGTAAATTTATGTTGTCTCCAAAACTGATATGGTTTTATCATAACCTATAATAACTATTATGAACATAATCAAATGGTTAGCATCTACAAAATTCCAGTAGAGAAACCAATAGCTACTACACAGGTATAATTTGCTCTGAAATTAAGTATTGACAATGGTAATAAAACTAAAGTAGAATCATATGAGTATGCTGAAAAAATTGTTCACGTGCGCTATACTTTTCAATGTTTTGTTTTAGTTGGTGATTAAGGTCTCGTGAACAGGGTTCGATAAATCCAGGGTCAATTAAAAACGGTAAATACGATTAGAGATATTCATTAACCAATTTATAAGGTAGTTTAGTATCTCGATAAATGATGCACAATGTGATAGTTGAGACGATTTCAATACTCAACGGTTTTTTCTACAGATCATTTGTTTTTATGATTTCGAAAATCATTGTGGTCAAAAAATGGAATAGCTTATGCATATCATTGATTTATTTTGTTCGCAAGGACAGTGGGAAAAAACGCTTTTCAAAATTAATTCTTCAATTGGCAGTATTTTAAAACGCATAAACTGTTATTATCATAAAGAAATATATTTATATCTTCATATTAGAGGTAGTGTGAGATCTATAACGAGTAATATTAAAAGTAAAATAAAAAACGTAACGCTTTTGGTTTCACAACATGTATTTGTCCATGGAGAGAAATGGTTACGGTTCCGCGGATTTATGTACCTCATCCGTTATTGATCAATCTTATCTAAAAAACATTGTGTTTATCATTACATAATTTATTAAAATATACTTGCTCCCTTTAAGGGCTTTGTATAACGTAAATGTATGTCATGTGTCATTTTTATTTCTGCTGTATACTTAAGTGTAAAAACATTTGTATGTATTAGTGCGCTACTCCTACCCTTGGGATTTCAAAATTGGTAGAATATCTGTATATTTTCAATGTTAAGTTTATACAGATCCTCAGCTGCTTTACAGATTAAGAACTCATCTTTTTAAATAACAGATCCAAGGTAAATCTTAAAAGAAATATACCACTTAACCTGTACTATAGTCAGGAGGTGAAATACAAAATTCAGAAACTCGGATGACAAAGTAAATACATAATCGAAAGTTACCAATTAATAAATGGTAGTACTGTATAGTATATACATATATTAAAACATATTCAATGTTACAGAGATACAGTACTGGTACAAGTCACTTGTAAAGCCAGTGCAGTTATATATGCTCCATTGTAATGTATCACATTTAATTTATATAGATTGTAGAGAAAGAAGAGTGTAGTAGAACCAGGATTTATTATTATAATACGCTCAACATTTCTATGAGTTTATCAAATATAAAGAAGGGTGGTTTATTTTAATTTTTTTTATGAATGTTTCGTCATCAATGTTTTTAAAGTATGCTTGTTTAAATGTTTGAAATATTGTAAATATGATCAGTAAAAGTCATGACACCTCGGTGTTATGCTTTTAAAAAAAAAAAGAAGAAGATAAAGTCTATGCCTTTCGTAATATTAGTAATTGGTAAAAGTGGTTGTTAAATTTTAAGAAAATATTCATGGATCTCCTCTAATGATTTTCCAGAAGTCTAAACAATAAAGAGTTAATTTACAAATAAATAAATAAATTGTCAGTTTCTTACCTCAGGCATTAATCGTATTAAAAAGCCCCAAAATACTATTGAAACACCTGCATAGAACCAAAAGGTACCTGCTGTAGTCATAGCATCTGTCATAGATAAAAAGGAAATAGACACAATGAGATTACAAATCCAATTAACGGCTGTAGCAACGCCATTAGCTTTGCCTCGGATTGACATGGGGAACATCTCAGATTGTGCTAGCCATGGAATATATCCTAATCCTAGTGCATAACTCGCAACATAGATAATCAAAAAGGTAAGAAGTAATCCTGTAATAACGCTGTCATTTGATTGACTAGGGCACCCAGAAGCACTTAAAAAGATGTCCTTTTCATTTCCTAGAGTAGCAATACACATATTGTTTGAAATATTCCAACCACACCTATCGTCTAAGACACAGCGTGCGCAATTACTAGAGTAGGCCTCACATGTTGATTGATATGTAACGAAGCCTTGCTGTGCGGCGAATGTTGCACCGAGAGCAATCAACCCACCAATCATAGAGATCATTGTAAACAACAGCATTTTTCTACGTCCAACGTGATCAATAACAAAGACAGCTACGATAGTGAACACCATGTTTGTTGCTGAAACGATAATAGCCACACTTGTAGAGCCTTCATTACTTTTGAAGCCAGCCATTTGAAGAATTGTCGCTGCATAGTACATTGCAGCATTAAATCCAGATAATTGTTGTGCTGCTTGTAGAATACATGCTAAATTTTTTATATGAGCACAAAAGATAATACTAGGTGGTTTTTAAATATTAAACATTACCAATCACTAAAGGCATAAAGTTATCTCTATGTAGAAAGTCACGGAAAGTTCCTGAACGGCAAGTGTAAATATCATCAGTAATTAATTTGACTTCTCTGTCTATGAATAAATCGGTCACTGAATTTCCATAAACTTTTCTAATAGCTCGTTTGGCTTGATCAATTTTTCCAACGGCCACTAGGCGTCTCGGGGATTCGGGTAAAAAGGGCATGATGATAAGTTGAAACAAAGCGGGTATACCTGCTATGCCGAACATATAGCGCCACCCTTGATCTACTCTGGAAAATGCTATGTTCATGACATAGGCCATAACCTGCCCGAATGTAATTACCAGTGTGTTTAATGTAGTCAATCTACCACGAATATGCTTTGGTGACAGTTCGCCTAAGACAACCCTTTAGTACATTGTGTAAGCTAACGTAAAAGCAACTTACTAACGTATACTGGAACAATCATAGATGCAATACCAACTGCCAAACCAACTACTACTCTCCCAAAAAGTAATACACCATAGGTTTTCGTCAATGCTAAAATAAGCGCACCTACAATAAAAATGATAGAGGACACTATCACCAAGATCTGAAGATTTTGATTAAACCAGCGCAATGATTTGTGTAACAAAAATAATGCCTTACTTTTCTACCATATCTGTCCGTAAGCTAGTTAAAAAGAAGATGTGTAAATATATATATTCTGTTAGATTAGACTCAGTGATAATACTACTCACAAGACCAGAAAAAAATCCACCGAAAATAGCACCAAAGGTAGTTCCTCCTACAACCAATTCTTGTTGAACATTGGTCATATGAAATTCATCATGTAAAAGTGTCAAGGCACCGGATATAACTGTCAAAATAAGTGAGTATGACAAAAATATTTTTTTTTTCTATTTTTCTTTTGTTTTTTTTTAGAAAAATATTTTCTAATATTGCTTACCACCCGTATCATAACCAAACAGGAAACCACCAACACAAACACATATAACCAAAACATAGACAAAAGGTGACGCTTTTCCTGTAAACTCGGATTCATCTGATATTTCTTCATGTGGGTCTAGTACCTCGCTTGAGTTACAAGGTTTTTCCTTCGCATCATTCATCATTTTTAATCTATGTAACTGTTTCTCACTTCTAAGGTATCTTATTATTGCTGTATATTCTTTCAATTAATTAATGTAAAATGAACCAAAAAAGAAAATTAAAAAAAAGAAGGGAGAAACAAAGAGAAAACAGTCATCATTGTTCATCAGTTTTATTTTATGGAACAAGATTCGGAGTCTGCAAATCCAAAAAAAAAGAAAAAAAAAAGAAAGGACAATGAAAGAGATTTAGGTGTCTGTCTTCGATCAAGATTACGTTTCACAATGAATTTTATTTATGATGCCTGTGCTTAATGCCCTTACTTGCTGATAATTTTGTAATCTGTGCTTCTCTAAAATCTAAAGTCAAGTTAATATGTGGAATTTAAAAAAAAACAAAAACCTTAAAGACATTTTGGGACATTTTTTCATTTTACAGTTTTGGATTTCAGAGCATTCAACACTTATCTAACTTGAAAACTTGATTTGTCCGCTATTGTTCATAAATGACATGTCCTTCCAATATCCAGAATATTTCTTCTACTTCTGTTTTTGGAGATGCTAATGATATGGTAATAGCTATGAGTATTTTTTACACACAAACCCCCCCCCC
>VCJL01001607.1:17796-27944 GCA_024139405.1 Backusella mclennaniae | reverse complement strand
TATAGAGTGCAGCGAGCAGCCTCCGCCCTACCAAGTTTTTTTTTATGTATATCTTGATGATAACTCATCGAGAACCCTTAAATACTTCGGGTAAGTTTATCTATATATTTAGTATATTGTACATTCGTTTTATAATCAATTGACTGACTTATTCTCCCTGCCTTTCTCAATTATTCCCTGATTTTTCTCACTAATTTGAAAATATTTCTCATTAATTTGTATTTTTTTCTCAATTTCTTGAAAAAAACAATAAGCATATAATTGACTAGCGAATAAATGAGCTTTTCCGTAGATCCAAAAACAAATTTCCAAAAAAGGAAGTCAAACTCCTTTTGGTCCAAAGGCCGACAATGAAAGGCATTGAAAGAGTATTTTTTAAAATTAAAAGATTATAGCAAATTTCATATGGTATTCGTAAAGATATAAACATAGAGTTAATTCAATGTACGTGGATATATTGTGTGAATAGTACTAGCCTAAATAAAAGTTGTAAAGAAGAAGAAGAAGACACAGAGCTGTTATATAAATCAAAGCGATATTGTTTTGCTTTATGACACGAGTTTGATCTTCCTTTTTATGCCAATTCCTTCACTGAAAAGCATATAAAAATTGGACTGCTTTTCGTCAAACTGAAAAGTTACACAACTTTGCTGTAAAGTAAAATCAAGTGTGTGAGAACGAGATTTTTTTTAAAAAAAATAATAATAAAATAAATAATAAAATAATCAAAATAAAGAAAAGAAACCCCTTTTTGGTGTATTTTATTATTTTCTTGTATTATATCATTACATAAAAATAAACAAACAAACATAAATGTCGTCAGATTCACCTATTGTTCAAGTCCCTGAACCTGAAGAATACCAACAACAAGATGACCTCATCTATCAACAGCAACAGGACGATATTGAAGAATTCGACGATCACCATGCCATTCCACAAAAGCTCAAGTTAGACTTACGAGGCACTCGTATGGAGCTCCATAGAGACACTCTTATCAATTTACCCGAGAGTTTACTCATTGCCATGTTTCCCAACGGCCTTGTTCTTTCCCGACCCAACGACGACGAGGACGACGACGATTTTGATGAAGACGATTACAACTCGCGCCACTCGGTCGGTGTAGATGAACAGCTCAACTATGTTGATTTTGACCCAGTCTGTTTGGAGTATTTCCTCAAGTTTTACAAATTGGCAGCAGATGTAAAGGAGGAAAACAAGCAAGATGCCGAGTTGCGACGTCTGGTCAGAGCGTCTGCAGCCTCTTCTCCCGTTTACTATACGCTCTTAACAAAACAGCCCATTATTGTTTTACGTGAAGAGCTTGAGTATTTTGTATTGCCGATTTCAAAAAAGAAGGACGTCAGCGGACTTAAATTAAAGGCCGGTCAGTACCTGAAGGAACTCGACCCCATCTTTGATGCATTGCAAAAGAATATCTCGAGAGAGAACAATGTTGCTGAACAGCACTTGATCGATATGTTGTGTGACGCTGGTTTTCAGCGTGAAGATAAATGGGGTTACCGTGAAATAGAACCTACTAAAACTGTTATTGCTAGTATGGCTTTGGTCTTGTTGAAAACGGTTGGTCCTGATAATCATATGGCCACTGCTCAGAAGCTCTTTTTGTTTTGGAGAAAACCTGCTGTAAGTTGTATATATGTATATTTATCTATTCTTTTTCGTACAACTTATATTTTCTTTAGAGAAAGTGTTGGTGGGATGGTACCTCAGTAGAGTTGGAAGGTGAATCTGTACGTTTATGGGCACGGAGAACATGGACCTTGGAATTGGCTTTAGTTTAGTTTTAATTATACCAGTCACCTCCTTTTATACCAATATATAATAACAATATAATAGTCTTCCTCATCTATTATTATTATTATTTTTTATTATTCTCTCTCTTTTATTATATTAACGCTTGTTACTACCACTTACTTTTTTTTTCTCTTTAATTTAATAATATCAAGTTGACACTTTTCATTTCAATCACTCTCTACTACTACTACTACTACTACTACTGCAATCATGATTATTATATAGTATTACGTATTATTTATTAATTTATTATTCTAAAGAAAATGCGAATGTATGACCTAGTGATAATCTAGGGAGTTGGGGTGGCATGGTGGCTTCTGGAAGTTGAGGGAGTTGAGGGGAAGAAACAGACAATGAAATGCTACTACCACTACCACCTTCTTCTCCTTCTTCTCCTTCTTCATCACTCTCATCCCGATAATATGCATGCGTATTATTTGTATTATCAGTAAAAGTAGTAGTAGTGGGAGAAACACCAGGAATCGGCGGTAAACTCTGTCTGGTAATGGCGGGTTCTTCACCTGCTGCAAATTCTGTAGGTAATGGTGGCAACTCCGCACTTACATATTGATTTGCATTAAGTGGAGTAAAGTGAGTCTCAGCCATGATATGGTTACTGTAAAAGAATAGGGATGAATTCTCGGTTCCTGGAGGACTGTTGAGTGTGCTCGATGATATGGATTGTGGCCGATCGGGTACCTGAAGGTTGGAGTAATATTGACACATCATGGCATAGGTTGTGCGGGGGGTGAATACCGAGGAGGATGCTACTGTTTGGATCGGTGATGAAAGGGAGTTTGGATCGGTTGAGTTGACGGCTGCAAATCTTTCCTCAATTAGAGAGGCATGATTGTCATCTTGAGGTCGTAAGGTAACTGTGGTAGGTAAGCCAGGTGCTACGTTGGCCGGTGGAGACACGGGCCTAGAGTGGAGTGAGAGTAAACCGGACGAGTCAGTGCCAGATGATGTCAAGCTGGGTGCAATGCGGCTCCCGAGTGATACATCAGAGTAGACGGAGCCCATATCATCTTCGAATGAGGAAAGCGAATCGTTGGCAGGTGCCTTTGGCTCAGGTATGGCTTCTCTTATACGCCCTGATCTTGGAGGAGGCGCTAACCCGGCGAGGGAATGGCGTGCGTCTTTTTTTGGTATGTTTTGTTGGTTGGATTGTTGGGAAAAGGGACTACTGCGATTGCTTGTGTTTAATAAAAGTCGATTGGCCAGCTCAACATCAATGGGATGGAGTAACTTTTGTTTTGGTCCATTAGCAGCTTTTCTGGGGTTACCAAGTTCGAAACTATCATAAGAAGAGCTGCTTCTTAGTTGATTGTCTGATAATGATGGTCGTAGACTGAGGCATTCATCAGATTGGCTTTGATAGTACGTTTCAGTAAGGACTGTATTTCTACGCTCTGATTTCTTATCTTTTGGATTATTTTGGATATCGACATAGATGGGAAGCTGATGTGCCTGAGTTTCGATCGAGTATCTAGGTGCCAATTCAGGATCGAACGCGATATCAGCCAACTTTGATGAATAGGGTACAGTACTGACCAAAAAGGGTATTTTAGCCTTCACTTCATCATATTTATGTCCAAAGTTGAAAGTAACTTCCAGTTGATGGTAAATTGAGGCTAGTGGTGATTCGATCCCAGGAATTAATATGTTGCTGAGTTGATGTGAAATTAGCAATGGTTCGATTTTCGTATCAAAGTCCGAATTCACATGGTGAATTGTAAAAGGTTGGATACGCTTTGCATATTTTGTAATCCCTGGATCTCCTTGCTTGACGAGGTTTGAAAAATGATTTCCAATAATACTTTTCTTTCTACACGCCATGGCCGTCATGTCGGCTTCTGCCTTGGATGCAGCTTTATTTCTATTAATATTGAATGATATCCATGTAAAGTGAACATATAAGAGTTGAGGTAAATAGAACAATAATAAAAAAAATTGAATATAAATGAAGTTAGATTATTGGGCTTAGTACATATTGGGAAATAAATAGCTTTGTGAAAACATACCTATAGATTTCAACTTGAATTAACTGAGTCCGTATACTCTTCACCTTCTTCTGGTTTCCAATCGACATGCACTTTATGGAGGCTGGAAAATGGATTTGTTCGACGCAGACGATTCTAGGCGCCTCTATTTCGTAATGGAATTTTGTTGGCACGGTGTTTTTATAGGTTTTTACGCTAACCAGGGGAGCCAGCTCTTTACTGGGAAGCAAATGTCTTCTAATGGTGATGGGGTATTCTTCTACAATATTTTTTTTATTGATGCCAAGTGAAATGGATATTTCGACTTTGTATGAGATTGAGCCTCGTTTGATTTGCATGCTGCGAGGATAAATATTGGGAACATCAATCTCCCAGGGTAAGATGTGTTTTCCTGCAGGAAGTAACGTCGATTTATTGCTAAAGAGTGACTTTTTAAGCTTTGGTAGGATTGGACTGACTATTTCACATCGATCGGGTGTTCGTGGATGATATGCTGTGGAGCTTCCTTTTAACTTCACTGTCATTGACTTGATTTTAACGGGTTTGATTAGTACTAGCGACACTTCTCCTTTGATAGTCTGGCTAGTATCTGCTGAAGGCTCTCTGGGAGGGCCAATAAAATCCAGAAATTCATTGATGGGTCTGATTTCGATAAATTGGAACCACTCCCTCATTTATTTGCTTCTTTTTTCTTACTATGCTGATTGTTATTGAAAAATATGATTATTTACTACTGTTGTTTTCTGATTTATTTGTTTATTTGTCGCTTGACGATATAACACGGGTTTGTTTTGTTGTATGTTTTTTAATGTAGTTTAATTAAAAAAAAATAAAAGATAAAAAATACAAAATACAAAAAAAAATAAGAAAAGAAAAGCCAAGAAATGAAGAGAATATTTCACAAACAAAAATAGAAAAAAAAAAAAAACATAGCTGGTAGGACAAGGGGTTGTCTTTATTTGCTTTAATTGGTCATATGTTTTAATATATTCATTTTATGCCTACTGTTTTTGATCCCAGAAAAGCTTAATTAGCGATTGGTTGTTTTGTGCTTTTCTGAAAGTATAGAATAATCAAAAAAGACTATGTTTCTTTCTATATTTTCTTCTTTATTTTTCATATATGTAAACATATTTTTGATACTTTACTGGCTATTACCTTGATGTTTTCTTTTAATATCATTGTCATTTTTATTTTTAGAGTAATTGTGCAAACATGTGAAAGTGTGTTCAAAAAGGAATCCAAGACTGTACTTTTTATTTCTTAGTGGGGGACTGTTCAACGTGCTACAATCAACTCAGCCCAAGATGTATTTAGCGTAGCCAGCAAGTTAAAGCAAATCGTTCTTTATCTTTTGTTGGCATGACTTCATAATCCATGACGCCACTCAACATGATTAGTATTTTGCCTAGTTGTGGCTTGGATATACGATCTGCACCTTCTTGTAAACCATGGTCATCCAATTGACTATACAGTTTTACTTCTCCACCATGTCCCGACACCCAATCTGTATTTAGATACACTATGATGGTAATGCGTCTTTGTGTTTCGTCCATAGGATCGTCTATAGGCAATGCATCTCTGTGTCGTTCGTAGTGTGCACCATTAGGATGATAGTAACTCAACTGGAATTCATTATGTCCATTTAGTCGTATCATGGATGAAAGTTCAGAACAGAGCGAAGTTTTGAGAACTGTCAAAATTTTGTCCAAATTGGGTGGTGTTTTGATGGTTTGGTCGTCATCCAACCTATATTATATCATATCCATTCATTTAGTATTTCATTTCACACAGACAGATACTCTGCAACTCCATTACCAAACAACGATGTCATCTCGCGCAGATGTGTCTCTAAAAGGATCATCTTCATCTTTTAATGTATCCGCTTTTGCAATTTTTCCATCAAGTAACTTTTTGGCTTCACCGTGAGCACCTTTACCAAAGAAAAATGACACCTATTAATCTTAGTCTCTTATTTTATATGCAAATAAAGTACCCTTTAATATATCCAAGTCAATCATGGTTCCTTCAAGCTCAGTCCAGCCCTGTGCATAAAGCTCCTCTATCGCTTCGGCCGACAAACATTTTAGATTCCACGACGAGCTATTTTCCTGTGATTTTGTTGTGTTTAGCTCATGATAAAATAACCTTTGACACACGCTCAGGGCCTTTTCTTGACTATTTAAATATTTCAAAAGCTCGGCTTCCGTGATTTCCTCAACTTCTTCTACTTCTTCATAGTCTTCTGGATTGTACTCGAAATCAGAAGGTAAATCACTCTTGTCATCGGGGAAATCAGGTAATTCGGTTGCTGTTGCTAGTTTTGCAATACGATCTTCTAGACTAGTTGTATTTTGCTGTGGGTCCATATTACGGATAAAAAGATAATGTCGTTTTATTCGACACATTATCGTTATTTATTTATTTTTACTTGCTGGAAAAATAAACTGACAGTCACTCGGACAGAGAGCAAAATATGAAATGACATGCGCTTAGGCTCACTTTATTCAGAAACAAGTTTACGCAGAATTCGAAAGTGCCATCAGAATGACTATTTCTTGTACCTGCAAAAGGTAGTTTGATGAAAATGGCTATGCTTTATTATTATGATAATTAGGTTAATTTACAGTAGTTTTTTTGTTTTGTATATGTATTAAAATATTATTCTTCTGATGAATCATAATAAAGATCATTTTCATGATCTGTTTCTTCTTCTTCAGTAGAATCATCCAAATAAAGGTCATTTGTATGATTTGTTTCCTCTTCTTCAGCTGAATCATCCAAGTAAAGATCATTTCCACAACATTCTTCTTCTTCTTCTACTTTTACGGCTTCTTTTCCCTCGGAAACCAGTTCTTCCTTTTCGGAATGATCCAGTGTCTTTGTATCAGTTTCAGTAACCAATTGTTTGCTTTGACGGTTTAATGTGCGTTGAGGCGGGTATATATCATGTGTATGAGGACCTTGGTGAAACGCATCTGGTTGTACATTTGTGTTACCGCTTGTTTTTTCATCTGGTGAATCCATAAAGGTTTGCTGTGTGAGAAGTTGAGGCAATGTTAAAGAGCTCTGGTTTTTCATCTCGGCAATCATATTCTCTAGCATTTTCAGCTTATTTCCAACCTGTTCTTGCTCCCTTTTCTTTTCTTCATCTCTCTCGATTCTTTCTTTTTCCATTTTTTCACGAAGTGCCTGCATAAGTTTTTCTTGCTCTTTGTTCTTGTGTTCAAGCTCCATTTCTTTTTCTTTCTGGAATCGTAACTCTTTTTCAATCTCCATCTTTTCTTTTAGTAATTCCTGTTCTTTTTTTAGTGATGTGATTTGCTCCTGAATCTCCTTTTTTTCTTGGTTTATTTCCAATGTTTTTTCTTGTCGCTCTGCCCTCTTGGAATTGACCATGGCTGCGTGCTTCTGGTTTTCGACTACTATGTTGTTGACCTGTTTGGGAGTAAGACTCACATCTTTTTTAATTGTCGCTGTTACAGTTTTATGATGGATATTGATCACTAACAATGGTCAGGATAAAAAAAATAAGCTGACAAAATTATTAAAATAAATAGCTAAATGACAATTACCTTTGTTAGCTCCTTTGGTACTATTTGCAGTGTTCGTTCGTACAGAAATTCTTGGCTTGCTAGCTGAGGGTGATGCTTTGTGACGCTCATTTGGATCATATTCCCGATGGTACCTAATACCCATTCTATGTAATTGGACGACACGTCTCTTTGAATCATCGTGGCCTTGTTCTGCAGCTTTTAGGTACCATTTCATTGCCTCAACTTTATCGTGTACGGGACTATTTTCATTGTCATACATCCACGCAAGGTTGACTTGGGCATCCCGATAACCCTGATTGGCAGCCACGGAAAAACAAGTCAGTGCTTTGACGTGATCTATACCTACACCTTTACCATCATAGTACATGGTACCCAGATTATTATGCGCGGCACTACTTCCTCCAGTCTCAGTAGCCAAGAAATACCATTCTAGTGCCTGGTGGTAGTCTTTATTTACACCATAACCATGATGAAACATCTCGCCAATTCGGTTTTGGGCAACTGCACTGCCCGCTCCTGCGCTCTTTTGGTACCAGTCCAGGGCTTTAAGGTAACCAATTTTTGTTCGCAAATTAAAGTAGGCATCACCGATCTGGTAAAGTGCTGACTTATTGTTTTCCTTTGCAAGTTCAAAGATGTTTGGCTTCAAGTAAATATGATCCTCTTTAGAATTGAATTGGTATGAGTTATTAATATTTATTTTACTCTGTTTTGCATTCTTTTATATTTGTTCATTTACTTGCTATGTTTTGAAAAAGCTTTTCGTCGTTGGGTGTCTTATAACCTTTAAACACAGAAAACATATTTTGAAGAAAGAAACAAAGTGTCCAATGATATATTATAACTGCGGCTTCAAATATATTTCACAAGTCGTACAAACTCTGTGCCCAACATTGAACAAACGCAAGATAGAAATTCTATTTTCAAATCAGATTTTTTAAAGATAGACTATTTACCTTGACATGGCAGATTTAAAATTATTTGAAAATAGGCTTGATAGAAAGAAGATCCTTTATATTTTCAAACGACTAAATTTATAATACCATTGCATCATTCTGTAAGCTTTTTTATTCTATTTCTTATAAATGGATTAGATAAAGCTGTCCTACATTAAACGTTTGACTTACATGGTAAACACGTGAGTTTATTTCTTGTTAAAGACGACACAAAAAAAAGGAAGTTTATTTATAAAAGCGTTGGCAATCTTTTTTTTTTTCAAAAGCACTCCACAATGTTTGAGAGTTTTTTTTAAAAATCATGCAATGCTTAATTGCAATAATTAAAATGCTACAAATAAAGCATTACAAAGAACAGCAACGTTATGAGCAAAAGAGAAAATGATCAACAACGAACACGATAAAATTTCTTTTTTTTTTCATGATTTTTATATTTTTATTTTATTAAAAGTCATCAATAGTTGCCAGCAACCACAGATGAAGATAAGTGATATTAAGTGATTTTTTTAGGATAGCAAATAGGAGAAGTAAATAGAAAAAAAAATTATATGTATATATGTATCATTAAGTAAAGTAATTAATCTAGTAGATCAAAATTATCGACGTCTAGTATATCTCTTTTTAGGCGGAAGATACTTGCAGTTATCGAAGTCTTCATTTTTTCTTTTGAAAGCGGTTTCAATTACAGCTTTTGCTATATCAATGGTTTTTTCGGGCTCAGCTACTTCTCCTTCAGTATTTTCGGGCTCGGCCACTTCTTGTTCAGTACCTTCAGGATCTGCCATTTCTTCGGCACCCCCAGTATTTCCAGAGTCTTCAGTGTCCTCAGAGTTTCCAGAGTCTTCCCCAGAATCTTCAGGGTTAGTATCCCCCCCTCCTTCTTTGGTATCTCCATTATCTTCAGGTTCAGGATCTGACATTTCTTCTTCGTTATCTCCAGCATTTCCAGAGTCTTCAGTATCCCCAGAATCCTCAGGTTCAGTATCACTTTCTTCTTCAGTATCTTCAGAGTTTTCAGGTTCAGTGTCTTCACCTTCTTCTTGAGTGTCACCACCTTCTTCAGTATCTCCAGCTTCTTCAGGTTTAGTATCACCTTCTTCTGCAGATTCAGGATTTTCCGCTCCAAGAGTAACTTCAGAATATTCATTCCATGGTATCTCTTCAACTTCAAGACCTTCTACGTCTATTTGAGCCAAGAGTTCAGGATCGATAACCAGTCGACCACTTTCTAGTAAATCAGATGTACTAAGTACAGGAGGGTTACCTTCATCTTCAGTATTGGAGCCAGACGAACTTGAAGCAGGTTCAGGAGTTGGGATGATAAATTCCACATGATGTCCAGTCTTCTTGGATCTATCTGAGACTTTTCCTCTAGACGGAAAGCGACGAGGTTCCTGTAGTACACCATGATTGGACACTATTTTATCAAACATCTGCTTTGCTTGTTTCCTAAGGGTCGTCATAGTTGTTAGTGTGGCCTTGGCATCCTCAGAGGTAATTTCTCCCATCAGCTGCTTTTCAAGTTCCTCCATTTCATTGTTACATGTATAAATTCTCTCCCGGTGGTCAACTTTTTTCATAATGGCGGCACAGGTAGACTCCATGTCTTCATTTTCAATTTTGGTTTCGAGATGGTTTGCTAACCATGAGCACCAGTCTTGATCGTCGTTTTGACTGAAAGTGTGGACGAGCAGGGGAAAAGGCTCTGCGCCATCTAGCTTGTAGATTTTATTGTTCTTGAATACGTAGCTTACAAAGTGGAAAGTGTCAACGGGTGGTGGAGGTACACTATAACCGTACTTAAATATAAGTATTTT